>CM059998.1:21966101-22098714 GCA_030463065.1 Aphidoletes aphidimyza | reverse complement strand
TCATATGGATCGCCAACCAGTTATCCATGAGTTTTGAAGACTCCTAGTTAGCCTTTGATTCTGTATTGGAACAAAGCTTCATTCGAAGTTAACTTTCAAATGCTCGAATCCTAGCACATCATTACTGGGGTAGTTTGCACTGCACTTGTTTGTGATATAGTATTTACGTATATAATATTTATATGTGGTATATTTACGAATCCCCAATCATGCTACCAACGGTGACGTACAGAGTAATATACAGTTCACCCACTGCTCCACTGCATTGATCGTCTGTTATTGATCAGTTTTTAGCCGGAGCAAAAAGTGTTCTCTCCCCAAATGAAATTATTTACTCACTCGATGGCATCTTCGTATCTCGGTTTTATCACACAATCATAGAACTTCCGATGCCGAAGCTCGACTCTCCCTAAAAAGCTACAGCCCATAATTCAATCTAACCTGAATACTGTGATTCTCGTAACGAGTACTGGTGGATCATGTCCTTTTTGGGACGTTCACCACATTGCACCCGGAGCCGTATTTCATTTGACCTTCACAATGAAACATCGGTGCTCACTTTCAGTGCCCACTTAGAGAAGCTAAAGTAGTCAAAGACCGCTCATCTATCCATATATAGATTTCTCTCCCAACTGGCTATAATTACACGAATGAATCAACCAAAACTCGTTTTGCCAAAACAGGTGTCTTCCATTTGATACACGCCAGAGCAGGAGCTTTTGTGTAACTATAGTTTAGTCTGTAGATCCAATAAGTTTTCGATCTGAGGATCCAACTCAACTATCTACCACATGGAATGGATATTTATCCCAAGTCAAATAGGACACCCTAAATCAGGTTCATATAAGGGTCACAACCTAAAAGAAGTCATCGCGGAATGGACAAGCACTACTGCTTCAGTTGACACATAGATAGAAGTTTTCCTTTTGCGATTGGCAGCTAGGGCTCATTATTCGGCGTTTCATACGGTAATTATTGTCTTTACAGTTTTAGCGAAGCACTCGATGACAGATAGAGTTTGGTTCGAAGGATTTACAGTAAAGAGGTCAAAAATTTGTGTGGGACTCGACAATGTTACCAAGTGATGGATAGCTCTTTGATCACCGCTGACCCATGCATGCTGATCCCTACGCACTAGATTACTGCGCCTACCAGGTTTTTTATCAGCCCCGAATTCCATTCTAGGTCACAGCGTTTTTAGATGTGTACTTGTGTGACCTGCGCTACGAGTTATCACTAGGATGTATTTGTGGTAATCTCCAGCTAAGTGATATATTATGTTCTAAGACAAACCGTAGTCCATTAGCCTATGCCTGCACTAACAACATATAGAGTTGCATGACGCCTCATAGAGTGGAAGCTACCCTATAACCATGGACCTTGAGCTAAGCTTATAAAATTATTAAGCTGTGATAATGCCTTTGAAGATCATGCGAGATCCCACTATCTGATACGGAGCACCCATTGCAATCAGCTTCTACCTGACACACATAGAGCCTACACTAAATACATCAGCTCTTACCTATAAGCCGACACCTCATATGCGCACAGAGAACGCATGGTTTAGGAGTTGATAAAATAGGACTATGGATTTGTAGATAGTTCACTATTTACAATGCCGCCTAAAGCCTATTGTGGATCAGCGCACCGATGCCCTTAGTCCGCAAGCACCGTACCCATACTGTAAACGTAGATTGCTCTTTACGGTAACTGCTTTGCGCACCAAGACTACTTTAGTGTTCACCAGATGATGGGGATAACTCAGTTTGGAAAGTATTTATTCCGCATGCGAACCCTACTAGCCCACATCACCCTTATCTATACTATGTTTTTGGAAGGGAGTCCACCCAAATTCCACGTTCAGCACAAGTACTAAGGATAAGCAAATTATGGCGGATCATATCACCAAGAGACTCTTAAGTCAAAGGATGAAGGATATATGCTAATATTCCACAGCAGGCTATCGAACAATTGGAGGTGTGCAATTCTAATGGCAACCGACTAAGTTTGTTCCAGCCGATACCCCGAGTGAGGAGCAAAACTCCTAGATGTAGCTCATTTCTACTCCAAGTTTCTCACAATCCATACCTACAGGCAAGCAATAGATAAATACCATTGATCTCCGTCACAAATACCTTTTGAAGTGGTAGTGGAAATGTAAACCAGAGATAGCTTGGTATGTTTTTTCAGCTAATGTAGACAATCCCTATTCGCTCAACGTAGTTACCTCAATGCCTGTTCTATCTAAAAAGGTCTAGCCCGGATACCCTCTGCCCAGCCGACATATCTATTCACATATTGGAAATTGGGAAAAGATATCAAGCATTCGGAACTTTATTATGTATGGACTGCCCTTAACAACTCACAGAGAATATAGATTCACATATCACCTGGGTTGAACTAAGTGGCAGCAGTCAACAATCTTCCGAACTAAAGATCCAACACATTTACCGCACAACTTCTTCTTTCACTCTGTCCGGCTCACCACCCACTCACTAGTCCATAGGCAGTATGCAGATTGTATCCTCCCCTGACTCCAGTCCATAGTTTACACTTACATGTGTAATCCAAAGCCTTATCGCCATGTCTCTTCACGGATATCAGATGGTGATTTCAGTTTGTGGCCGCTTTTGGCCGAACAGCTATATAATAAAAGATCACATTGGGCACACAAGTCTCATCCGTAGACTCAATCATAATCATCCTGCAAAAACGATGGCTAAACGTACGAAGAAGTCAATCAGATCCTGAAGAATGTTAAGAGCTTGTGTCATCCTCTAGGACAAGAATTGGGGAACTACATGTTTGCACTCGCATTAGCGAGAAGTCCTTCCATACAAAAACAGCTTACCGCAGGCCCAGTATTTGAAGATTGGCACCGTTCGCAGACATGTATCGGCCTGGGAAGATGTTCGCAAGGTCCACCCTTAGTAAATAAGGTCCCAAAAGCTAGATAGAGGTAACGAAGGTTATGGGCCCCTTCGATTAAGTTGGAGGAAGCGAAAAATGAGCAACGTGATGGGTGATTCATATAGCCAATCTCAAGGCATCTGATACAATTCTGACAAAAAAGAGTCTATTCGACTCTGGCGGATTGAAAGACCCTGCAGTTCGATCCTTCGGTGATCATGTGTATCTTCGAGCTCATCCGCCTCGACAATAGGGCTTACAACGGTTTTGAAGTAAAACGACAGTTTGGTTTCCATCGTTACATTCGGCTCTTAGGTAGATTGTGGAGAATTTGTGGACCCGATTGCTTACAGGATCCACTCCCAGATCCAGAGATGTCGGTCTCCATACAACGCTCCAATGATGATTTCATGTGTACTCAACCCGGAAGCAATGTGTACAAGTTCCAAAAGAGATCCGAACACACTTAGCAGTCATAGAACAGCTTCAGGTATTAAGAGCCCGACCACTCCCCATCCCACCCTGAACAAACTTCGCGAGACGTACACAGAACAACCAGAATTTCTTTGCACCAAAGTAGGAAAGGCATTCCACATGGCGGCCAAGTGAGTCTAGCTAGGTACAAGATCCTGAATTCCTTTACCTTCCTTCCTCTTTCTTTTTGTTTTGGAGAATACACCGAAAGATGAACGCAACTAGGAAATAATGGACAGAGTACCTGTTACTAGGCGCTTCTCCACTCACACAGGATTTTCGTATACTCGGCAACAGGTCTGGGTTCTGAACTCGGAACATACAGTAGTTGTGTTATGGCCGGAATCTCGGGACGAGATGTCTTTCAAGTGGGTAGGTTGTGAGACATGGATACCGTATTGTGACAGTATGTCAATGTGTAGTATTCAGCAACCTTGATCTAATAAGAACATCATGTACTTGGTTGTATTAACCGCGCCTGATATTCGTGCGTAGCCTCCGCCGGTTTACGGACCCTGTGACGACCCTCCCAGCATCGTCTTCGGTCACGTCCACCATAGGCAAAAACCATATGCAATCACAACATGGATGTTAAATCACTAGATGTTCTTACGAGTACACATTGCTACAATACGCCAATGTACTCTTATTGTAGCGTAACTTATGTTGGACCTTGGATCAGATCTAGTTCCCAGATTCTTACCCACCGACCCAAGCGCTCCTCTAAGTATGACCTATCACGGTAACTTTCCATATTAAACTTCTCTTATTACCTAACAAATTATACCTCCTCCCTAACCCAAAAATAATTATCCTTTTTATCATTACAGAATGATATACTGTGTCCTAACATTAATTTGACATATCCTTAATTTCCTTCACATCAACCCCCCCCCCCCCCACTACCTTCTATTGTCTACATCCTAATATATCCATCCCCTCCCAGATAACTCAATGACAGACCCCACCCCCCCCCCCCCTCCCCCCCCCCCCCATACCCAAACCCCCATTCTTCTTCTCCTATATCATATTCTAGTCTTAATTTTCCAACAAAGATATACCCCCCCCCCCCCCCCCCCCCCCCACCCACCCCCCCCCTCTACCTCCTCTCAAAATTATGTCTAGTCACACCCCCCCCCCCCCCCCCTCCCCATGTTACATAGCCATCTTATCTAGATATAAGGACTCGCCCCAAATTGGAGACAGCCCTGTCAAGCCCGGTGTTTATTGCATTTTTTTCACCCTACATACCCCCCCCCAATCCATATTTTTATTTAGTCCCTATATATTGAGTGAGGTGTTTTAGAATGGGCTATCTATTTCGCCAAGGGGGTGAACCTGCATCCCCTCCACACGATATATTTGGGCCCACAGATAGATTCGGCGTGTTGTGTTCCCGTCTTTAGATCCGTGCCGTTCGATCATGCTTGTGACGCGCGTGACCTGGGTCTCCGCATGACACGACGATTCCTCCACCCCAAGACCCCGACCCATTGGTCAGGACAGCTCGATTTCCCCGGCCATGTGCAGAAGACGCCCGGAATTCTGTTGATGTTGCCTCCACGGCTCACACGACCGTCGCGCCCGCGGGTGCCTCATGTCATTCTCGACCTGTGCGCCCTCCGGATTCGTAGCGGATTAAACCGGTCGCTTCTATCAAGTGTCGTGTCCGCAAGCGAGACGGCCGGCCTCGACAAATCTCACCAGTGGGCAGACCCGCTCCTGCGTCCCCCGGTACGGCAGAATGACGCAGGATGGAGCCGCTGGCGTCATGCCCGAGTCCTGCACACAGGCTATCGTAGTGCTCAATGCCGCGTGGCAGTAGCGGTACACAAGTTGAGTAGATTCTCCCCGGCGCCTTTCGCGGCCGCTCGCCTTGTCATCAGTGCTCTCGACGCGCCGCACTGTACCCTTTCCCGTTCCGCAGCAGCTATAAGAGAGGAGTGCACAGAGCCCGCCAGGAGCTCCACCTCGCCATGTAGCGCTTCAGCCGCATTTGATTCTCTTTTCCCTGCGTCAGAAGTTCGTGTAGACTACACCCTAAAGCTTAGATGATACTGCTTGACCCCACAGGCTGCGTCAGGTTTTCTCCCAGAGTCACCCAGGAACCGCAAAGGCGATTCCGTGCACGTGCGCAGCGTAAACCGCTTACTCTGTGATGGCGAAGAAGCTATACGACACGGCGCGGCGAGCACGGCGCGGTCTTTTAGCCTCCTCGGAGGGATGGACACGGGAAGGGAGACCGCCCCGAAAGAACTCCATCATATCGTTCCCACCCCCGCTCGCGAAGATTGATACTTACCGGGCCACCAATTCCATAACGATTAGCATTGTAATGGGAAGCGGTACATCGAGACGCAAGCCTCCGGAGGGCATAACTGTCTGTGGAGATGGTGAGATAGCGACGGGGAGCGAGAATCCTACGAGAGAGAGAGAGAGGGTGTGCGCGAGGAGTCCTAGGATGCACCCGGTGGGTTGTGAGCGACGATCGATGCATGACGGGAGAGCGGTTGAAGATGAGCTGGTACGTAGCTAGTGAGGATATGCATTCCGTATTCGCGGTATGCGAAAGGAGACGCTGACTGGACGGGAGGAGAGAGGGAGGAGACCTGGCTGGACTTCGCGTAGAGGGACGGCAGAGGATGAGGCTGAGGTTCGAGGAGAGGATGTGATTGTGTGAGAGAATGGAGTGGAGAGTGTGGAGGGGGGCTTTGCCGGACGGAGAGTTGGCGAGTGGGGGCGAGTCGGGAAAGGAGAGAGGAAGAGGAGTAGGTGTGGTGGAGTTGGGAGAGGAGAGGGGAGTAGTGAGGGGGGGAGAGGTGTGGGGAGAGAGAAAGGATTGAGAGAGGGGGAAGGGGGAGAGGGAGGAGAGGATAAGGTGGAGAGAGAGGGCGATGAGGGTGAGAGGAGATGGGGGAGTTGAGACTGTAGGCGGGGTGGGGGAGTGGTGGTATGGAGCGGTAGGGAGGATTGAGGAAAGAGGGAGGGAGGAGGATGGGGGGTGAGAGTGGGAGAGAGTTGAGAGAGGGGGAGTGGATGAGTGGAATGACGTGAGGAGGAGAGAGAGTAGACTGCGGAGAGAGATGAGGGTTGTCTGAGAGCTGAGGAGGGTTGAGTGTCGACGGAGGAGGAGATGGGACTGGGGGAGGATGGTGAGAGTGAGAGAGATGAGAGAGGGAGATTGGGAGGGATGTAAGGGGTCGTGATGAGCGAGTGATGTGAGACGGAGTGAGAGAGAGAGGTAGGATGATGATTGAGGAGAGGGGTCCGCGAGTAATAAGATCACAAACTCATATTGCATCGGAGATATCTTGGATGAATGAGTAGAGTAGAGTGAAGGGAGAAGAGTGAGATGTTCTCACACAGGAATGGATGAGAGAAGGAGAAAGAGAGGCGAGAGGGACGAGCGGACAGCGGAAGAACATCTAATACGATGAATTGTATTGGGGTGATGTAAACCGAGGGGGGAACTCACGGTCCCCGACGGAGAGACTCGAAAGGGACAGGAGGAGTAACCGCTTGACGACTAAAGACAAGAGACTGGATAGCTAACAGCCGTACGATCAGCATTCGCCGTAGATGTCGAAGCGATAGCTAGCTTATTCGCGGACTTAGGGAGAGAGGGGGGCAGAGGCACTGATGAGAGATTCGAGAAGAGCGGATGGGAGCTGATGCCATCCCATGCCAGTAGAAGACGGCGGGGCGTAGAGGAGATCAGCGAAGAGAATCGAGACGTGCCATGAAGATGAGAGAGAAGAGAGTTGGGTCGAGGCTCGAGGTGACGTGTTCTGTTCGGAGACGCATAGTAAGATAAAGAGATCGTCAAAGAACATTGAAACGGGAGAAGTATCAGTTCCGAGAAGAAGTGTGCAATGAGAGGAGAGAAGGGAATGTCGGCGAAAGGTTAGGATAGCGTACATGTACGAAGGAGTCGACCGCAACGACGTCGGAGCTTACAGAGGAGACCTGCTCGTGTGTCACGAGACGCGACGATAGAGAGAGCTGTCAGTAACGGGGTGCGGCGACACTGCAGGGAGAGGACTGAGGTGGAGATAGCATGGAGAGAGAAGAGTGAGAGGAGATAGATGTTTGAGATGCTCAATGAACACAAGGGGGACTCTCCCGGTGTGGATGCTCTGAGGCGGGAACGTGTAGAGGGAGGTGACCTCCCTCTGACGGAAAGTAGAAGGAAGGCATGTGTGGAGTAAGTGACCGGCCGTTGCGCACTGCTGGAGAGATTGTAATAGTGAATATGTCGGACCGCTACGCCACTGACGCTGGATCAATTCCCATGGAGTGAATGACGACTCCTCAGTTTTGAAGTGAAGATAGAAGAACCCCGAGGAGAATGGGAATGGTCGCTTCCTTGCGGAGAGTAACGCCCGATAGTGTCCGAAGAAGAGATGGTTGCCAGAAGAACCTGGATTCAGATGTACAAATGAGCTAGGGATAGACGAGAAGTGGAAGTGGAGTGACCATTGTGGCTTTGTTAGATCGAGGATAGGCCGAGATGAGGAGGAATGGAATTTTTGAGCCCACCGCCCCGACCAGAGGTGGCTCAGAGTGTTGAGTCCGGGATGTAGGAGGTCTGATAGATGGGGGTGTGCCAGTGAGGAAAGTGAGTGGCTCTGTGAGTGGAGGAGATGAGGGAGACGTGATGATAGCGAGGTTGGGGCCGAGAGGGAGGATGAGAGTAAGACGAGTGAGGGAGAGGAGGGGAGGGAGCATAGACGAAGTGGTCATGAGGGAGGAGGAGAGGGATATTGAGATACGATAAGAGCGGGATTGAAGATACGAATCAATGAATCGGGAGGAGGATAAGAGAGGTGGTGGTGAGAGAAGTGAAGGGGGGGGGGGACGTTTGAGATGAGAGAGTGTGGAAGAAGCCGCGGAAAGCGAGAGGATTGAGCCCTGAGCGACTCGAGGGAGGAGTAGAGTGCGAGAGTGATGTGACGAGGGAGGATGTAGGACGGGTGAGGAGGTGAGGAGGGGAGGAAGGAATGGTGGAGACTGGGTGAGAGAGAGATGAGATACGGAGACAGAGAGACTTTGAGAGGGAGACGCAGAGTGAGAGCGAGGGATGAGTGTGGAGTGGAGATAGTTGAAGGAGATAAGCAGTGGGGGTGAAATATTGAGAGCGTGGAGAAGAAAGGTGAGACCGAGATGTGGATGTGGATGCAGAGTGATGGGGAGGGAATGAAAGTGGTGTGGGATTAGGGATGAAGAATTGGAATATGGAACACGACGTAAAGAAGGATAGGAGAGTTCGGAATGATGCGTGAGGGGAGTGAGAGGAGGGATGAATTATTGGTGAGGAGAGATCGGTGGAGAGGCGATGGAGAACGGATTCTGAGCTGTAGTACGTGGGGCGAACAGGAACGCGATGAGAAGGAACTCGAGAGTTGGGAGAGGGAGTTGGCGACCGATGAGGAGGACGGAAGTAGATCGAGACGAGATGGGATGAGTGGGGGATGAGTTTTGTTACTTAGGCGATGCTCACGGAGAGAATTGTGTTAGAGAGAATGCGAGAGGCGCAGGTGAGTTAGGATAATGATCGGAAACGGAAAGTGGCTTAAACCTGAGATGGTTGAGTGTAATGGAGGGTGCAGATAGAAGAATGAGTATGTGGGAGTGGACGGTGGAGCGACGTTGGTCAGCTGAGGGAGAGGAGGCGAGATGATGTGGAGCGACTGGTGATGGTGGATAGTATGTGGCCCGAGAGGAGCGAGGGGGAGAATGGGTCGATGACGCGGGGGGAGGGGGAGGATGAGAGATGAGAGGATGGGAGGAGTTGGAACCCCCGAGAGGTGAGGATGGGAGAGAGAGGTGGGCGTGAGTGTTGAGAGGGGGTAGATGAGAGGGAGAGGGCTGACTCGACCGAAGAGGAATAGAAGACAGAGATGAGAGAAGTGCTTGGAGTAGACCGAGAAAGAGGTCGCCATCGTGTTGTAGAGCATTGGAATAACTCCCTTTATGCGAGGTGAAGATGATTGAGTCGCGAGTCTGTTTTACGGTTGAAGAGATGTTGGTCGTTGAGGGGGTGGAGGAGATTGGTCGCATTTCGTGGATGGATGAGATTGTGGATCCGACGAGATGTCTGGAGAGCGTTGGAGGGGAGTAGTAGCGAGAGAGTCGATTTAGTTAGGGGGATGGAGGGAGAGGTTGGTGGGGAGTTGATAGGGAAGAGGAGGGATGAGTAGTCGGAGAGGGATATTTTGGAATGAGAGCATATGATAGGTTAGTAGAAGGTTAACTGACGAAGTCCCTGAGAGAGAGTAGACGAATATAGAACGGAGGTTAGATAATAGATTTGAGCCGACGTCTATGAAGCGATGAGAGAGATTGATGGAGGGGAGTGGAGAGAGAGGAGGATTTGAGGATAGTGGAGACGAGAGAAGAGAGAGTGAGCAGAGGGACCGGAGTGAGAGTTGTGGTGATAGGGAGAAATGGGAGTGAGAGAGATATGTGAGGAGACGAGGATGTATGCTCGATAGTCGCATTGCTAGATGTTCATCTGGTGAGCGAAACGAGTGAAGGTGTGTGTGAAAGCGAGAGGATGAGGTGGATGAATTTGGAATACCCGGAGGGTATGATGCGGAAGGAGGGGTTTGGAGAGGAGGGTGTGAGAGAGGAGTGATAGACGCTGTAGTAGGGGTGAGAGACGATGTTTGCATGGATAGGGAGACGTAGAGGAGAGAAGTAAGATATATGACGATTACTGTCAGAATATAGATGGGAAGAGAGCTGAGAGGCGGCACAGGAGAGTCGGAGATGTGTTAAGACGCGTCGAAGAGTGAAGCGAGCGCTCGATCAGAGGAGCTTTTCGAAGAGAGAGGCTAAGACTAGATAAGAGTTGTATCTGACTGAGATACCTGATGGAAAGAGAGAGGAGAGAGAGAAGACGAGTGGAATCACGGTGACGAGGAAGGGAGGTTAATGAGTCAGGTATGGGAGAAGGGGATGTAGCCCGCCTGGAGACCGAAGAGTAGAGTGACAGAGGGTGAGGTGATGGATTGACTGCAGCGATACGCTGCGGTGACGCGAGGACAATGACAGTTGGCAGATAGCCAATATGGGTCAGGAGAGAGGGAGAGAAGATGGTGATCGGGATTAGGCATGACCCATCCGAGAGATCGAGGGTAATGTCGAGCAGATCGTTCGACACCCTGTGACGCAGGAACTTTCACGTAGATATCCCCCCACGATCGGTATACCCGAGTCGCCCTAACGCCGCCACAATTCTCCCACCCCAAGATCCCACTTTAAACCAACTATCAATAATTCCGCCTCATACCCGACTGACCCCCCCCCGCGTCTCATCTGACACTCGCTATAGTTCTTATGTAAGAGAAACGTAAGACTTTAGACACTAAGTGCCCTCTCAACTACTCACCGCTCGATATTAATATTTTTTTTTTTGTTTTGAGTTTGTTTCTGAGGTGTTTTATGTTTTTTTGTGGCGAGGGGTTGTTTTGTTTGTGTTTTTGTGTGTACACATAAAAACCTTATCCTTCATCATAAGCAGAAACAAGTTCATTCTGGATAAATGTCCTGCTCCACGTCCTTTATTGACCAGTATCGTAGTTTGTGAGCACCCCGCATGAGTCTCTTTCTTGTGTTCACCTTGAATAATACCCCTTTATTTCCTAAGCTTATCCACTCCCCTGTTCAGTTTGCAGAAGCGCAGCTAATAGAAAATCATAATAAATAACTCCCACAATATGCCTCCACATCAATAACCAAGACTGTACCAAGTACTAATCCAAATAACCCAATTAATTGTTCATAGACCCACCACATTCGATCCCCTCACCCCAAGTATATTTATATGCTCACTGACGTTACATAACGCCTAGTTAAACCCACTGTATCTTCCACCTCCTTCGCTCGCAATTAAACGCCAGCTCAACCTTGTCGCATGTGCTTACGATACCTTTTCGACCGCTACAGTAAGAAGCCCCCCTACTAAACCTCCTATTTCACCTCACCTGCATCCCATACTTAGTCGCCCCTATACAGTGACAGAAAGATTCCAATATCATCTACACAAGCCCCAAATGTAATATGGACCGCACATAAAATAATCTCTACCTAATTCCGACCCAACTCGGCAGACCATCTACCAACTCCGCTTCTCAGTGCCCCTCAAACCGCACCTCACCGTCCCACCTAACTATCAAAATGCCCCCTCCCCCACCTTCGCCGCCCCTTATCAATCCTATACGAATGTCTCTATCATTCTTCTAGACGACTTAACAACGCTCAACAACCTCGAACTAGTCATAAATGCAAAATTCAGACGAGACAAAAAACATGTGTTCCTATCATGTCGCACTGTGTCCTCAAAATGATTCGCCATTCTCCTCACCGCTTATCACCATTAATTTAGACCTGTTAGTGTTCACCCACATTCCTTCTATCAGCACTTATCTTCACTCCAAACGCAATGCCTACCATCCCGTCGTTACCCCCCTGATCCTAATCAACTTGTCATTAAACACCCAACATAATAAAAAAACCACCCAATACCCACAACGATCGTATTTAAGACCCCCCACCCCCCCCCCCGCACCCGCAGCTCCACCCATGTTACCCCTGAGTAGATAACACCACGACTCACTTCTAATAAGTACAATAGGCAGACTCCCCCCTAACCCCCGATATATTCCCAAATCACCGTCTCTCACGATAACCCTATTGAAGACACTTCATCCACACCTATCACCAATCTAACTGTATCAAAGACTTCTTGTACTGATCTATAACTTTCCCAGCCCTATTCGAGAAGTCAAATTACCCCGCCTCTTATTCAGCCTCCGCACTGCAATATCACTCCCTCAATAGCACAATACCCGAGCATACCTGACTTCCCCCCCCCCCCCACGAAAACCCTTCCCCGAGACACCACAAGTCCATAATTCTCCAGCCCGCTACAAAAACAAGTCGTGTTAATTGACGATACCACGCCCTCGATTAACACTGTCCTACCTCACCCAATCGCCACAATCCCCGAACACCAGACCCCAAACCATTCCTAACAACCCACCCAGTATACCCCTCACGGACCGCCATATCTTCCCGCAATATCTACCGCATCAACACTCCTCTCGTTCACTCCTCACCACAATAATACATCATCTAGAACTCAGTATCAAAACTCTTCAATCATCCCATCCGCTAGCTGCTCTGTGACTCTATAGTTCGAAAACCAGCACTTAATCAAGAAACCGCTTCCCCTCGGAGAGACTCAAGCTACGCCGACTGGAACGCTCATGTGTCCCCCATGCAGTCCTCATATCGTCTAATCCTGTCTCCGCTAATGACATCAGAATGAAGTTGTCGCCCCTTAAGAACACCTCCCTCCGATGATTCCTACCGACACCCCCATTAGTACCGTTCAACGGAATAGCCTCCTCCTGTGGTCTACCCGAAGACCTGCCAATATATACTGAACCTCCCAGCACCCATCTTATCCCAGTGCGCCGTCCCCGAGTGTACCCCCGCCACCGGGCCCTGGGCTCTTACAGTACCAATTAGGAAAGAGATGCAACCGAGAAACTGCAGTATCATCGTGTTCTGAGAGAAGGAGGTAGATGTAGAAGCAACATCAACTCGACCGACTAGACCCCTGTAAGACCCCCCATGCCTACTAAGGCCTCTGAACCATCGAGCCCAGACGCAGCCTGCCTCACTCAGAAGCCCACCTATAAATTTTGTCGCAGCGAGATGACATATACAATAACCATACAGAAGTGGTCCAACCCCTATCACGCTTGCCAGACAAACGCTCCATAGATAGAATCACAGCCATTCTCAACTATTTAACATCCTCTAATTCCCCCATAAATAGATATGAGCTCAATGATTACAGAGCACACTATACACGCGTTACCTTCCTGTCCTGCTCCGCATCACTCACTGACAAGACATAACTAGATGAGAGCTGAGAGAGAGGAGGAGAGGTTGGGACAGGAGCCGACCCATCGTAGTACACTACCTGCAAAAATTCCACCTTAACAGTCTCTAACTGAAGTGAAGGGGAGGTAGTCGGCAAGGAATATCTAAATCACTAGTGTGACCCCTGAAAAGATTTTCCCCCGCACAGAAATGTCCGATCCACTCCTACCCCACCTGCCTTACCCCTGTATCCTAGCATTCCATTCCTCCCTACCCGAACGCCTATCAGCACGCCACATCCCGAGTAAACAATTCCACTCCTTACGAGAACCTGTAAGTCGTCTCCTCTCAGAAGATAAAGACCGCGTACGTGAGAGACCTGCCATAGATCCATCTAGAAGTTTCCGTCACCGTGAGGAGGAGTCGTTACGCATTATAATATATTCCCTCCTGAGTATATCCTGCGCCATCGACCTCACCCATCCCCCAATCCATCCCCCTCCCTTAAAATTTCACCCCGCCTACCCCAAGCTTTAAATCCTATACCATATCTCAATTCCTTTCAATTTATATAAAAACATCCCCTCCCTCTACCAATCACATCCCCTTCCAACCCTCCCACACCATCCTCCATCACCCTCGACCCCCCATCGCATATCTGTTCGCCTCCTATCACCCCATTAACCCTCACATTGTCTCCCCCACAATGATCGTAATATCCACCCCCCTCCGCACACCCGCCACCCTCCCCACTCTCTCGCCCCCGTACCCCCTGTCCCAACCCACCCTTCCCCTCCCGCATCTCCGCATGACCGTGCTCCTGATTATGTTCTATAATCTACCCATGTCCCAACAATCAATTTCCTATTCCCTAATGTCCCCCTTCCTTTACGCACAAATTAGTACTCATCACAACTTCCTGTCATGCTGTCCAACAATCCCATTAAGTTAAGGCACGCCCCTACCCACTGTCTCCCCATATACGCTCATGTCCTCCTACCTAATTCCTAATCAAACCCCATTGCTTCGCCCATCGACGAACACACATGATTTACATGTAACATGCATCCCCCCCCACCCCCTGATATACCTCCCCTTAACTCCTCGTCCTCCTACCGCTTTATACCATCTGTATCGTAAATACCATCCATACATTCCTTTGACCCTCCTCTAATAACTCCTCGAATCCTCCATTTTCCCTATACAACTCATTCCATCCATTAATAGACCCCCTCCTCGCGCACCCCCAATCTTCATCCCCCCAGAGTGTCATTACCTGACCCTCCGTACGAAGACGTACCTCATATCCACCACCAATTACGATAGTCCTCGAGGTAGTATACTCAGAGTACTACCAATAACCATCAGAACTTTCAGTGAAACATAGTTCCATTGACCATCCCCCCCTACACTAAACCACCGTATAAGGTGAAACCTGTATTATGCCCCATCACCCCCTCAGTTACCTTCCCCCTACACACCCTTAGAACTCTTACCCAATGCGCTCCACACAACCCGAAAATTGCCACTGCCTCCCACCTCATTAAACAATAGTTCAATCCGAACCCATCCTCCTCCCCGATGCAACCCCGCAATTTAAACATTTTCATAGATCCCCTAGGGACCCTCGCTCGTAACCCCAACAGATTATCCGCCCCAGTCCGAATTCCCTCTTACAGCCTGTTTCATGCCAATCTCCTCCACTTAAACGGCCCCCCCGACGCGACCCCGCCCCCTCCACCCCCCCCGCCCCAACCCCCCCCCCCCGACCCAACCCCCGTATAATCACTCTGCCCAAGCAAATCAGACTCTTAGTAACCTAAATACTGCCCTCCCAGTAAAATGAAACATCACCCTCCGAACCATGTTCCCCCCCTAAGCCCTATACCTGACTACCCGCACCCACCACCCCCCCACGCTGCATACCCTCTCCCGATGTGTGTCCCGTGTAACCGAGCTCACCAATCTTACGTAATAATGCTCTCCAGTATATACCACGCCGAAAATGATCCCCCCAATTTTTCCCCCTATCCAATCCAATCCCATAACCCACGCCCCCCCAATGTACCCTTCACTCCCAATCCTCATTCCTAAATCCTCCAATAACATTAGCTTCTCCATATTCCCGCAAATGACAATATGAACCCTCATGTGTCTCGCCTACGCCGCATTACCCATTCCAACTGTTACTCCTCCTCCTCTCGAGTATCATACCAACATTCCCAAACCCTTATGACCGCAACTCGTCTCAATTAACGCAATCCGAGTTGTAGTGTTCCTCTCAGAATCCCTAGAATACCAATTATCACGATATACACAACTTTAGCACCTGACCCCCCCCGTTCTATCCCGTAAAATGTCTAGAACCCCTAGCCCAATTACGCTAACCCCCAATGTACCCCCTCACCCTCACTATTCCCAAATAATTCATAATACGACTTCTAGACCCTCACCTTCCTCAACGCCACCCCATCATGAAAAGCACCCCCGATTCACCGTGACGTCCCATATGTAATTTACCCTCTTCAAAATCTTGCTCACTGGTAGCTCCAACGTGACCCCGGTCTCCACCCGACTTTGACCCTTGCATTGTAGGCCATCCCCACCTGATCTTCTCCCGCGCTCCTGACCCCTCTATTTAGTCCCCATACCACTAACACATGTCTCCGCCCTCCCCTTCTGTCTTGACCGCGTCCCCCATTTTCACCCTCCTCTACCAATCCCACTCAAACCCGCCTTAAAACAAACTCCCCCCTTCTGCTCCTGCACTGCGACACCCCCAGCTTGACAACCAGACTACCAACTCAACACGTTACTATATATAAAACCATTTTTTATTCATATCCTCCCCTCCCCCCACAACACATTCTATCAAACCACAAAAACCTCTTTCCCACCATCCCCACCCACCTCACCCCTAGATATTATCTCCACCCCCCCACTTACCCTACCCTTTAATAACCGCTGACCCACACTCGCTGAGTGTAAGAACCTTCCCGTTGACATGTCTCCCCCGTCCCCCCGCCCCAGCCTCCTGATCCAGTGTACGCGTGTATATACCTCCACGAAACAGCAAACCAACAAGTGTCCATATGTCCGCTCCGTATACTACCTCTTATATCCCGCGCCCCAGAACACAAAACCCGTCATCCTCGGCCTTCCTCACACTGTATAGATCATAACTTCTACTGCCCCACGATGTATGACAAAAGCGGAGCATGAGTGACAGGAGGAAGGGAGAGGAGAGAGAGAGATGGAGAGGCGGAGTGAGAGAGAGAGAGGGAGTCAGAGTGGAGAGGAGAGGAGAGAAAGGAAGATAACCGTGGTGATGGAATGGTGAGAGATGGAGTGGGAGGATACTGCGGGTGAAGAAGGAATGAGGGGAGATGGGGAGAGGAGGTGAGGGGCAGGGCGGTGGAGGTGGGGAGGAGATTAGGTGTGGGAGGGGGTGAGAGAGAAGAGAGGCTGACGATGAAGAGAGTGAGAGACACGGAGGAGGTTGGAGATGGTGTGAGGAGACGGAGGAGAGGTAGAGGATAGATGCATTTCAGAGGGAATTTGGGAGAGAGTGACGCTTCGAGATTGGAGGACGCTGGGTGGGTGAGAGGGGATTAGAGACCAGGAGAGGAGGAGGGTGAGATGGAGTATGTGAGAGGCCGGGGTACGATTGGTGAGTGGAGGAGTCGGAAGAGGAGGTGAGTGAGATCCGCGCTAGGAGAGAAGGAGCAACAATAGAAGTTGGGACGGAGGCCGATCGATGACGGTGAGAGGAGTGGCGAGCAGGGAAGAGGGATGGAAAGGAGAGAGGAGAGCGGATTGCTTGAGATGAGTGTGTGTTATGTGTTGGGGAAAGGAATTGAGGGGGGGGGTCGCTGTGAGTGAGGGCGGGAGAGGTGGAGGGCTGAGGTGAGGAGGACACTGGATTGAGGAGGAGTGAGGTAGGGGGTGAGGACGATGGAGATGGGGAGAGGGAGGTTGAAGAAGCGGACGCAAGGAGCGGAGCGCTGAAGTGGGTGGGATGGCGTGAGAAGCCCGAGGATGAGGGGCAGAGAGGTGAGGGGTGAGGCGGTGGAGAGGGTGGAGAGAGGAGGTGATGCGGGGAGAAGGATAAGAGAGAGGAAGGAGTGAGAGAGATGGAGAGGAGGAGGGTGTGACGTGAGGGGAGAGGAGGAGGAGGAGTGGAGAGTTCGACGGAGAGAGACGGAAGACGGGACGGGAGAGAGAGGGGAGAGGCTGGTAGGGACGAGGAGATGTGAGGGATTGGAAGGCGGTGTATTCCTTGGCCGAGAAGGAGGGGGAGGATAGCAGTACTGAGATGACCGAGACGAGTGGGTCGTATCGTAAGGTTTACTTAAAGATGAGGTTGGACGATGATGATGAGGACGAACAACGAGTGAGAGAGAGAGAGAGAGAGAGAGAGAGAGAGAGAGAGAGAGAGAGAGAGAGAGAGAGAGAGAGAGAGAGCGAGAGCGAGCAAATATGACAGCATGTTTGCAAAGGCAAGAAACAAAAATCAACAGCAAAAAATGAAACATTTGTACGCGTGAACACTCGAAAGATGTCTGCACTGCCTCACTGTGAAATTAAAACTTTCGATTCCACTTTACTTGTTACTTTTTTGTGAACTGTATTTTTCGCATAAGCAATGAGCATATTTTCGTTTGTTTCACATTTTTATGCCTCTTGGAGTCTCATGCCGATGCAACGTTTTCAAAAAATATGCGTTGATATGGAATCCTTTCAAAGATGACTATGATATTCTGTCTGCCATACACACTTAGTCTCTAGTTTGTTTGGTTTGAAACACAGAAAATGGTTCAGCTGACATTATTCATGAGGAGCTAGCAATTCAGCCAACATTCAACCATTGCTATACAATTTCTTTCTGTATTTCAACTGTCTAAAACGGCTCACATTGCCAGCTTTTTTAGCAGCTTCGAATATGCGATATGCCAACAACACACACAAACGCACAAAAATTCGCCACATTTGCATAATGTTGCATGCAAATCGAAAATGCTGCTACATCATACGCAAATACATTCCTTTACCGAGGCGTAATTTTTCCATTTCGTTTGGTTTCACTTCCCATTTAGATTGCGTAGATACTTTTTGACTTTAATTTAGTTACATTTTGGTTAAGCGCCTGACTAACTGTCAAATATGTATTTGAAGCTCGTTAGTATACAATTGCCTGATTCGCGGGGAGCGAGAGGCATAGCTGTTTACGAACGTTCGTTCGTTCATTCGTAGACTTTTTTTTCCAAATTGTGTTCGTTCGTTCGTTCGTATAAATTTTTCTATGAACGAACGAACAAGCAAAAATTATAATATTCTACGAACGAACGAACGAACGAGCGAACAGTTCGCTTGTTTGTTCGTTCGTTCGTTTAATTGTTTGTTCGTTCGTTCATAGAAAACTATCATATTTGTTCGTTCGTTCGTTCGTAGGGCATTTTCTACGAACGAACGAACGAACATTCGTATTTTTTCTGTTCGTAAACAGCTATGGCGAGAGGGGGAGGGGGTTTGGTGTTCCATCGAAAATGATTGTGCAAGTTGGCCACGGTTGCTAAATCATAATAGAACAAATGCTATACCACGCATTTTCAAAACATTCCAAACAACGAGAAATTACCCAATATTTACATATGATTGTGTTTCGCATGTTTCGTCAGTTCGGCTAGAAAAGTGAAAAGCGAAAATCTTGCATTTGCCGCAACTCATTTCCACTCATTCAGGTTCAAACAATACAAAATAATTAAAGAGCCAGAATTCCAAAATGTGAAAACAGCAAAATAATCAAAATATCAAGCGGTACAGCCAAAAGGAAAGCCAAGCAACAATGACGACAATTTCGGTGAAAATGAGAGAGAGAGAGAGAGAGAGAGAGAGAGAAAGCAAAAAAAAACACATGAACCGAACCAAACAAAGCACAAAGCGACAAACACAGAAAATATTTAATTAAAACAAATAAAGTTTCTAAATAAATATTTCTGAGTTATAATCGTTCATATGATAAATGGCAATGAGAACGGTAACAATGGGGCTGACTGGTTGAAGAACAGAAATGCCAACAGAATAACATTCTCCAAAAAAAAAAAAAAAACAAAGCAAAAAACAATTTTCAATTGAAACAATGAATTGTGGATTTGGCAATTTGCAATGTGACGATCCAGCCATCATCTGATCGAAATTAAAATTGGTCTTCAAAATACTCTGCAATCGATAAATTCCAATTCAACCGTAAACCCCGAACGAATTCAAAATATCAAGTCAAATTAACAATTGTTTCCATTCCATTTGGAAGATCACCTGCCTCAAATTGAAATCCGACCTCAATTGGCTGGCCTCAATTATAAATGATTGAAAATTATCCACTGCAGTCCTTCGATGAAATATTTCATGCAAATTTTTCTAGCTGGAATTGAATCTGAATTGATATTCACTTTTGTCAATCAGAGTCCAAATCAAAATGAATCGAAATGTTTTTGACAATGAATGCAGAGAATGAGCATAATCAAAATCGAATGGAATCAGTGTGAGAATGTAAATTCACAGTAAAAATGTTATGTCTGCTAAGTTTTCCGCTATAAAGGTAAATTACATTTGCCTTTCAAAATTGATGTGATTCATTGGGGAGATTTTTATTCACATCAAATTTTCTCGCCGATTGTTGATTGTTGTTGTTGTCGTTGGGTAATCGTAGAGCTGGCGAGCATTGCTTAAAGCATGACAAGTAATTGTTTTCGACATTTGTCGGGTTGGCAGCATTCCGTCGACCATGTGCAATAAGTCGCTTACAAAAACATACAACGCCCCAAAATCGTTCGACACACCAAACATTTGGCAAACCGAAATGATATATTTGCATGGCTTTCAGAATCCACAACAAAGCGATTCATTTGCGGATGGATACTTTTTTTTCGTTCCATTTTTGTTTTGTCGACGAACGCACCGTCCAACACGCGCCCATTCTTCAACCATACTTTTGAGGTTTTTTTTCATTGTTTTCCATGTTCATTTGCCTTCGTACATTAAATATGGGACTTTCACACCATTGGAATCCACTGATTATTCCAACTTTCTCATTCTTTTCGAACAAAGAAGAAACTTTTTTCTTACACTTTTTATTGTTTTATATTTGATTGTTGAATTTCGAGTAAGTGGAGTGGATGGAAAAAAAATTACGCGGCGAAAGGAACCCGTGTGCGAGCGCACGGCTCCAAACGATACGATGTCAGTCAGTAAAAGTGATTTTCTCTTCGCACTTGGCAACGGCAATAATAAATTATCTATGCAATTATATGCGATATATACATTTTTTTTCGTTCTGTTATTCGCACATTACACCCACTGAATGAGTGTGGCCGCATTGTTGAGACTCATTCGATTCTTTTCAACATTTTTTATCGCACTTAAGCTTCTTGAAAAAGTTTTTAGTGGAAAACAAGAGTAAAGTACTTATCGGGGTACTCTTTGCGTACATTGAGCCAATGCAACATTTGTTTCCCATTTTCCAAGTGAAATCGATGACAATATTAAGGCAAGTGAAGAGGAGTGTGGCAATGTGGTAAATTTTAGCTTTGTTTTGAGCTGTTTTTTTTTCAACCAGCAGTCATTTCAATACTGTTTCTTAACAGGTTTGACTGTGAAAAATGAACAATTGAAAGATACCATTTACCATTTAACCAGAACAGCTGTACGAAAGAACAGAGCACGGAGCATACTAAATAGTTTCGGCCAAAGATCAATGTCAACTGTCGATGTTTCATTGTGTTTGGTTTGGTTTGGTTTAGTTCATTTTGATATGTGGTCATTAGGCTTGGGCCTTTGGACCCTTTTCAAAAAAAGGGGCTCGAAAATTACGCCGACCTGATGTTCCGGGTTTGTGCTTTGCCATTGTTTCCATTACATATAATTAAAATGGTAGAAAATTTATTCAATCAATCATTTTTTCGATGGAATTTATTTGATAATTAATTATATGGGCATATAAATAGCATTCCTAGTGTTATTTAAAATCATATTAAATTAAATGGATCGAGTGTCAAATGCTAAACGTGGGTTGTCACTTTCGTGCAATCAAGCATCGGTTGTGATTTAATTAATCAAAGGGGGACTATTGATACACGCGTATATTAACTTTACGTTATAATAAATGACATTTGTTGTGGTTTTCAACGGTATTTCAATGGAGGACGACAACAACAACGGTAACAAGCATCAAGAGCCAAAAAAAACAGAACGGAAAAAAAGAGCAAGTGCAAAGAGATGGGAAACGTGAGAAAGAGAGAATGCTTTTGACAGTTTAACAGATATACATTTCCTATAATAATTCCCATCAATTTCGAATGTGTGGTCGACTTTCATAATTATATCAAACACATGCGCGCATCAATTTCATTAATTAACGCACAACATCGACAAAAATATGAGCCGCCATCGATTCGTCTACTTATTCTCCGCCTTTCGCATAATGTTCACGTGCATTTTTATTAATTGCAAATTGAGTCGATAATCAATTGATTATTTGTTGTTGTTTTTGGAGATGCACACACCTGGTGCACACCAGCACACCAAGTGCTGGGAGAGAGACGGCGAAGCAGGACACACCAGACTATATGAGCAGGTTTTGCCGCAAAATGGTTAACGTTCGCATATCATCGCTATCCATGATTTAATTCCGATCCGAAAATTGGCTTTTTTTATCTCTTATCGCAAAGATACACGGTGTGCATGTGACAACAGGCCAACCTTACATCTGCAGCCACGATGAGTTGAACCGTCTTCTTTTGCTTTTGTTAATCTCTTCATAATTAGTTTTCATCTTGAAACTAATCTCATGCTTGGCGCAATTCGTTGTTTCCATCTGTACCGCGCATCATCGGGTGGAAAAAAAAGAGTAAAAACTCAGAGAAAGGGAGAGATAGAGAGAGAGAGCAAGAGAAGAAAAACACGTAACCAACCCAGTTATAGTATCACCAGTAGCAACACGAAAAGAACACAACAGAAAAAAAACAATAACAACAATCAGCTCTTAACGAGGCAGCAAATTATGGAAAAGGTTTTTGAAAAAAAAAACAAACGTATTGCTGAGCGATAAAATGTTTGCAGTTGAGATCATAGTAGATTGAAATAATGCAGTTCTATTCTTAAAAGTTTGCTAAATAAGTCCTTACATCACTAATTTAGCCATTGAGCCTGGCACTGCACAACCACGTACCACTTTTATGCAGCTACAACTTCTATAGCAACGATTTCATTTTCTTTTTCTCTCTTCCCATTTCATTTCTGTTGCCCCCATACATATAATAGAAAATATATATTATTCTCTTTTTTTTCTCTCTCTCTCTCTGTTGCTCTTGAGCTCACGGGTCCGCGAGCGCGTGCGCCTGTGTATAAGATTTTATTACCAGAGATCGCACACAAAGAGAAGCCGACTTCCATTGTTTCCCACTAACTAACTAAGTATCCAAGTATCCAGTTAAAAATGCCATTATGTAGTTGACAAATATGTAAGCTTTTTCGCTTTTGCATTCGACAGCACGCCACATTGTAACAAAGAAGAAGAAGAAGAAGAAGGGAAAAAATGAACATCAACAAAATGAAATCTTCAAATTAAATTCTCTTGAAAGTTTATTCCAACGTGATTGCGGAAGAGATAAAGTCAAACTAAAACGAGAAATTCTATGAGTTGGCGTCTCTTTTTTCTTCTTCTTCATTTTCTCTGTCTTTCTCTTCCGGACTCTATCTTTTCCTTTGCAAAACTACCAATGATCTCGTTTTGTTACTGTAAATTTTGGTTTGTTTTTTCCCCTCTTTTTATTTCGTTTGTACTATTTGCTTCAGCAATTGCTAAAATTCCTTTAGAATGCAGAGAAGAAGAAAAAAAAATCAACTTTAAAATCTCTGTCGTAATTTAATCATATCCACATGCAACTGTGATCACGTGAAAACCTTACAGATGCTGTCACCAGTACACTTACCAATAGCACACAAACATTCATAAATCCAAACATTTCATCAACACAAAATGGCTCAACGTTGCATTTCGGTCGAGAAAAATGATTCGTTTATGTGTGTTGCTAATGGCCTTTTTTCAACCCTATTTGTACAACTGCAATCAGAATATGCCAGAGAAATTACCAACCAGCACAAAGATATTTTGTTGCTGTTGTCACCATTAAACTGGTATTTGGTAAATTGCATTTTAAGGTTATATGTGTACTTTCAAGTCGCATGAAATAGTTCTCCAGTTGTTGTTGTTTTTTTTTCTTGATGATGAAACAGACAGAAGTGAAAAAGAGCGAGATAAAGAGAGAACTTTGTGGCATTTGCACTTTCTCGGTGATTCTCTTAACATGGCCCCATAAAAATTGAAACAAAGGCGTCAAAGTGAATATTATATGAGTCGTTTTTTTTCTCTTCTCTTGTGTGGGTTGTGTGTGAGTGCGTTTGAATGGTGTTTTGCTTTAAATGAAATTCCAACGGGCAAGAGAGGTGACGACCGAAATTAATCTGCAAGCAAAAGAAATGAGAGGCCAGCCGGTTTCAATTCGAAAGTGATTGGCTTGCACAATTCTCTTTCAAATGAGTACGCACGGAAGCATAAACATGGATAATTAGGTAAGTGAGCGGAAAAAGGGAATATTGCTAGCGGTCGTTGGTGTCGATGTGTTTTACTTTTATGTTTCAAACCATATGGATTCCACTTGACTCAACCTTTTAAATATGTGTCGTTTGATAATCCGTTTTGGATGGAAACTTATGTATCCAACGTTGCAAACAACCGCTTCTAGAGCAAGTGATGTAATGTAATGCAACAAAACAGACAGAAAGCAAGAACGAACAAACGAAAAAAATGAGCGAGAGGGAGAGAGACGAAAGAGCCAGAGAATTATAGTGAAATGAGTCAGAGCAAGAGTCACCATGATCTTGCCACAAACACAAATAACTACTTACAAATAAATTGCAAATGAATGAGCAACGACTGAACACCTAACAAAAAAAGAAAAATAGAGGAATTAAAGCACACTCAAGCGTATTTACAACTTGAAATGCGATAAAATGCTATAACAGAAAAAAAACACACACAGAGAGAGAGAGAGAGAAACTAGAACCATAGAAATTGAAACGCACACCAAGTAGACAAAGCCTAAGTGCGACTTTACAACAAGCCCATTTCATTAGCTTAAGCCATCCACCACCATCATGTTCGGTGTTCTTCATGCCTCGCATAGAATAATGGGTAATGGGAATGAATACGCATTTTATTACCGCGCATACACCTTCAAATATTGCGAAATTAGTTTTAATGTAAAATTGAAATTTTTCGTCGCAACCAAACGTACTGAACCGTTTTAAACAACTTTTCATTTTTAATTACATTAAATGACATTTTGCAAGTGGCGCTCACAATGTTTTCTTTTTGCTGGACATTTTATTTGTCAATAGAATTTTGTTTGTCTCTCATTTTTTATTCATTTTTTTGTTTTTGTTTTGTGGAACAATGCGAACAAATGATAGCAAACTCAATTCCATGCAATGATTTTCATAATCATTTTTTGTTGTTGCTGTTTCGGTACACCTCTGTTCACAGACACTTTTGCATTTTTTGTGTTGAAAGGTATGCGCATTTTCTCATTGTGAAATGAAATTCAAATGAGACAGATGTACATTATACAAAGTATCCGTTGAACCTATGTGTGTACGCAACACGACTGCCACATTTCATTCGGTTCGTTCACTATTGTTGTGCATTATTATTATTAACCTTGTTATCATTTCGTCGTTAAACGGAATAAAAAAAAGGAAATGAGATTGGCCGAATGAAATGGTAGAAATTGATGGAATAAAAGGGAAGTGAGCCGACGCTGAGTTCATTGTGCAATGTGGGGATTTAGTTTGGTCACAACGAAATTGCAAAAAAAAAAATATTCGTTTCGTTTCTTTCATTGGGATCTAGATTGGGATTGTCGTTTTTTTGGCATGATATTTCTAGCACTTTTGTGGTTGTTGGTGGTTTTCTCTTGACCAAAGTTTATTATCTTTATACGTCATATCAGGCAGTAATGCGACACTGCGCTTCGTCTTACTACATTTTAGTTCTCCCACTTCGTGGACACATTTTTTGAAATCTCTTTTTTTATTCTTGTTCGTTCGCTTCCCATTTTTTTTTCATTGCTGCTTTCTTTTTCATGACATGATTTGGAATGCTCAAACTTTCCGACGGACATCGACATTTATGAGGAAAACTCCGAAACTAAACGAAAGAAAGAAAAAAAAAGAACAACTGAAAACGACAAGGCACACAAATGCACAAGCGAATCAACAAAACAAATAGTCAGTAGAACAATTGCATACATTCTTTCTGTGTGTTGTTGTACGCATCAAGAGCGCACACTATACCACAAAACATTCATTTCATTTTGCTTTCTCACGTGATTTTCAAGATTACTTGTTTTCCCTTTTTCTACTGCTGTTGCTTCCTATAAGTGGATTCTTTTCCGTGCATCAAACGATGAAAAAATTCCATTGCTCTCTCTCCCTCTCTCTCTCTCTCTCTCTCTCTCTCTCTCTCTCTCTCGCTCGCTCGCTCGCTCACTTTGTCATTTTTGTTGTTGTTGTTTTACTTCCCCATTGGGAATTTTCGTGTCACAAGATACGGGTTTGCATGGAGCTCTGGCAACTGAACAAAAAAATAATGCAAAAAGACGACACCAAGACCAAAAGAGAGAAATAACCACACAAAAAAGCACCCACACACAAAAGTGGCTAAATCTAGGAATGAGCCAACAGACGATGGATGTAAGTATAGAAGAAATATTTGGTGTTCTTTGGAGCGAAAATTGAATTGCAAATTCGGACAATGGATTCTTTTGAAGATGATCGTATTGGAAAAACGGAATTGAACGCTACAACTATGCAATAGTATGGAAGCAAACAGTTTTTTTAATGAGAGATTCAAAGACAATAAAAAAAATACACGTAGATTTAAACTCAAATCCAATGGAATTCCTGTGCAATGGAAGACGAACACAAAATAGCACACGAATAAAATTCAATTAAATTTTGTCACAGAGAAAAATACATAAACAAATATAGCAAATGAAGAAGAAAAAAACAAAAGCATGTGAACACAAACACACACCCACACCCACCCACACACATACGTATAATTCGATTGAGTGAAATTATTTGACTTACTGAATTGTTGGTATTTGATTTCGATATACTCCGCTTGCATACAGTGACATATTGTGCATGGTACTTTGTACCATCGATCTCCACATTAATACCAGTGCAAAGTACACCAGTTAGCTGTTGCTGACAGTGTCATTACAGTGTATACCGATGTCATAATATGGGTGTTAGTCTGTGCCACAACCGACCTTAATCCGGATTCAATGCATGATTACAAAATACTTTTGGTCGATCTTTGCCCCAAAAAAAACGGCGAGGTGCTGGTGATAATGTGTATGTGTTTGTGTGTATATGCATCCAAGACAACTATGAATATTAAGTACTTGACAGATAATGGTCATGATCCAAAAAGAGACAGACGGAGAGAGAGAGAGAGAGAGAGAACAGAGTCGAACCGAAAAATTGTCAGCCCGTCGTAAAATATTATGTATATATAAAATTTCGTTTTATTACAGTCAAATATGTCACCTGATCACCAAATAAAAATCCCTAGGCTTCATTCGAACTTGCTACTTCTTCGGCTATTGTATTTGTTGCATTTTGATTCCATTTGCTGGTGTCCCATCCCGAAAGAAGGGCCCAGAATGTCATAAAAATGAGACTATCAGGGGGAGAATGAATGAAAGAAGAAAAAAAAACGTCCAGATGAAGGAAGCAGTAAACGGATGAGCTAGTGTATAAAAGCATAGCAGAGCGAAAAAATAGACACACACAAAAACGTATCTTGAAGCGTATGACATAAAGTTTATGTTTGGAGTTTTTTTTTCTTTTCGTAAAAATAACGGAAGATGATACTTGTCGTAATTTCCACTCAACAAATTTTTCTTTAAGTGCGCAAAAGATATTGTTCGCATAAGTTATTGTTTAGTGATGGTTGCGATGTCGGTTGCTCAGTACCACTGCTGCTGCTGCTGCTGTGTGCCGTCGATCGAACCAATCGAAACTGATTTGTATACATTTCGTCGATAGATCTGGCCTGGGGAGGAAGAGAACAAAAGAGAGAAAGAGAGAGAGAGAGAGAGAGAGAGAGCGAGAGGGAGCGAGAGGGAGCGAGAATGAAAGAATGGGAGCATGTGATGGTGAATGAAAAAATATGTGCTTGCATTTGGTGTGAATCAGAGGTATTTTGGCACATGAAGATAGCACTGTATTTCAATAAATATTGAATCGATACCATCTTGTTTTATTCAATACTGTGAATTTGTGGTCTCGATTCGGCGATTGGCGTCACATCTACCGCTCTATTTCCCGATGGCAGCAGTATAGCCGTTGTATTTTTACTCCCCACTGTGCACTGCCGTTGTAGTGTTTTTGTTATTTGTGTGTGTGTGTGTGTGTGTGTGTGTGTGTGTGTGTGTGTGTGTGTGTGTGTGTGTGTGTGTGCATGTGCTTTTTTTTCTCTGTTTATGCCATTTATCTTCACCCATCGATTGTCGACAGTCGAGTCCCAACTTTAGATCGCATCAACTTATAGACGAACCATTTGCCGTAAAACCTTTGACAGATACACTCAATAGAATCAAATAGGACATTTTTTTTCTCCTTTAAATTCATGCTGAATTTTTACGATTGTGATCTATTGATGGTATGTACATGGTGACAAAAGAGTATACAGCACCTAAGCGATACCATCAACAACACATATATGATTCACGTTTATGCATCACCCAATACAAACTAACAATATGTACAGATATGCAAGGCATTTTCCATTGATGACAATTGACGTACACCTTTAGCTTTTGTTTGCACTTTGGGCTTACTTCTCATAGTTTGACGCCCGATTTGATCAAACATCTTCTTTTTTCTCTCCGTTGCTTCCATCGATATTTTATCACCTTTGCGTTAGTGCTGATGGATCCGCAGCACCATTTCATTGCCATCAAATGTCACCCTCAATTCACACAAATACTGAAAACGATAATGAACATGTTGCAGAAACAAAACAAAAAAAGCAACAACAAATAGTTGAATACCTCAGGTAGATGTTAGGCTGGCGAGGGACATAGAGACAGTAAGCCATGGAGGCAGAGACGAAGAGAAAACAACTACCAATCATCAGCACAGAAATTCAACGTCGATTTCCTATTCTTTATGACAATGCTATTTTATTCATGGGTATACAATTTCCAATACATCTGAATTATGGACCAAATATCTTCTTGTTTTTTTTTTCTCTCCATGTGTTGTTGTTGATGTTGGTTTAACTGGTTTTGTTGGTTTCATCCAGTTGTTTTACTATTCCGCTTGTCATCGAGTGCAATATCATGAAAAATTATTCATTCACATCTTTAATTTGTCTGAGTGCAAACGTTGAATCTGGCACAAATCGAGTGCTATATTCAAATGGAATATTTGTGAATCACAGATTGTGATGCGCTAATATGTTCGTATGTAAACTATATTTTCTGCACACACTGCTGTTGGTTTTTTTTTCCTTTTCGCTTATTGGTGTTTGTTGAGGACAGAAGAAAAATTTTATCTCCGTAGCTATACCATGAGTCCGACCGGCCCGGAAAATGTCATTTATCGTTGTTGTTGATCGGAAATAGCTTTGCTATTCCATTTTCATATTCGTAACCATTTTTGCCATTTAAAACTAATTTTCAATGTAAATTTGCACTTGTATCGCTTCAAGCAATTGAATTCTTCTATTCCGAAATTCACTACAAACCATTTCAACGCCTGAACATTAGATTTGAATTTCGCTACCCAAGCGTATCTTGGTGATGTCCAATTCGATGTTTCTAACGACAGTGAAAAAATATCGAATCGAATACGTCCTTAGTTGTTATCGTGTGATTATGGGTAATCCCCCAAGCTCACATTGATTGACCCTGTCCATTATTAAAATGCATTTTCCATTCCAAAAATATCGATCAAATGGGAAAAAATAAATAATCTGAATACTATTGATACTGAAACCGTGTGCACTTATTCCGAATTGAAGGCAAATACACCCCCCCCCCCCTACACACAAAATGCGGAAACAAGTATGAAGAAACTATTATGACATTAAAACATTTCAATGGTGCTGAAATTATTCCAATCTATTGGCTGTAAATTTCGAACAAAGAAAAATAAAAAAATTAAATATGTTAAGCTTTTACATAAATATTTCAATGACTGCGGCAATTCAAACATGCCACGGGAAAATTTACATTTGAAGAGTGAATTGAATTTATGCCATTGATTTTTTGTTTTTTGTTGACTTTTTCTTTCTACGTACTTTTGTTGTTGTTGGTGTTGTTGTTGTTGTTGCTCTGCGCAAACAATTTTGTTTTGGTATCGAAATTTCAAGTGGATTTTACTTTGGAGTGTGGAAAGCTGTGTGACCCAATTCCACACGAATAAAAAAAAAAAAATGAAATAACAACAACACAAAAGCATCAGCAACGAGCAGCAGCCTATCGAAATCACAAATACTGTAGTAGCTGCAACATCATCAGCAGCAACAGCACAATCAAGCCACTGAATTGTCGAAAATTGTTTTATCTCGAAAAGATCACGATTTTGTCACCATATTTTTTGATGTAATTTGCTGCTTCGGGATGCTTTTCAATTGTTGGTTTGTTCAATCGATTTGTTTGCATTTTACCTGTACATTTGGCACTTGTTTCTTTTAACGTTTTCAATACTATATTGCGCATTGTTTAAAATCGACATTTTATTGTTGGTCCCCCCTCCATCATCAGCACCACAACACTTGTGTAGCAGTTGCTGATTCCTGTTCAGCTCTTTGGATACAGCTACCGTCAGCTATTGGGATGTTTGTATGATTTCCTCTTCTATAAGCACTTCCACTTGGTTTTGACGGTGAATGTTCTTTTATATCATATTGACTACCTGCGCATAAATGAGCACTCATTTTTCCATTATTATGCGATTCCCTCATCAAAATATCTCTATGGGAATGCGAAGATTAATGATTGCAAAATGAAAATCGGGAAATTCGAACAATGTTCAAATTAATGGTTATAATTTCTTGTTGATTGCATTTTCCGGATGTAAATCACAGATATAATAAGATGTGAAAATTTCGTGAACCATTAAGCATGAATTACAGAAAATCAACAACGTTCCTTCAGCGCTTGTGTAAACCTACCGTATGCGTTAGGTGTGTTTTTCTTTCATTTTCTTTCAGGAGATTTAAATTTTCATGTGTCAAATAGAGCAGCATCGCTATCGATGCTATTAAAAAAAAAGGAAAAATATTTCTTTTTTTTTCGTTCTTTTGATTCACGAGACACAAATCTGTTTTTTTTTTTCGTGACACTCTATTAAATGCAGTGTCAATGTTTTGAATGACGTTGGTGTGAATTGGAAGCGAACGATAGATAGAAAGAAACAATTATTTTTCGTTCATAATATTTCGTTCCTCGCGATTCGATTTGATAGGTAAAATATATTTCATTTTTCCCATTATTTTAAAACTAAATGGTGAATAAAACACCATAAAATAACGTCAATTCTTCATGAACATTTCAAACAAAAAGGATTCATTTGAAACAAATGTTTCGGTTTGATCAAAATTCATATAATTTAACATCATCGCTGAATTTTTTGAATGGAAATACACATTAGAATGAATACTCATGTTGCGAAACATGAAATTTTACCATAATCATTCTAGAAACAATGAATCTACGATCGTGCAAAAAAAAACAACAAATAAAGAAAGAAAGTGCACTGCTGATTCAGGAGTCCTGAAACCGAGCATGAGCTGTGAATGTGGTGCGGCGAGCCGAATTGAGCACATCATACGTCAATTTCATTGGTGTTTTCTTTATTGAAGTGGCAATCGAATTCAATGCATCGTCTCTGCTTGGATTTTTTGTTTTCGCTCACTCTCCCTCTATTTTTCTCTCGTTCATGTTATTTTTTTTTTCTATTTTTGTTCTTGCCAACATCTATCCAAATAGATACATTTCCATGTTACGATATGGGTAAATGGTGAATGCTCGGTTGTAGCGTGCACGCTCGCGCTACCATTTCAACAAAATTCATATGCTCTACATGCACTTCGGTTAAAATGGAAGTCAATGTCGTTGCGCATTGTATCAACGGGAGCAAGCTAACAAGCTACATTTACATTTGCACTTACTTGGCTTCATTCATTCGCCAAATTGTGAATCCAAATAATACCTATTTTCCAATTTTCTCTCTTATTGAAATGGGGTTTTTGTCATCATCTAATGCTCTATGTCTCTCATCCACCATCAACTCCCCGTGCCCCCGTCCCCCAAGCTCGTTGGATTTATTTCAACTCGCTCCAATGTATTTGACTGACTGAGCTTGTTTAATGTTTATTTTCCCGGTTTCAATGGTGTTTGTTTTTTGTTTATATTCGATAAAAAGTAGTACGAATTCAATTGGTGTGGCAAAGTTCGAAATCGAATGTATCTGTTCCTGTTATCACCCGCTTGAAATTGGCCATGGCTCTTGTTGCTGGATTCACTTGCCAATCTTGTCTCATTTCTTCGTCAATTTCTTTCTCTGGGTGTGTGTGTGTGTGTTTTTGTTGTCATCACTTTACTTTCGTCTTTTGCACTGTGCTACCTTTAAATGGCTTTTGTCACCAAATCCCGACTTATTCGATTTGTCTTTTTTTAGTCTCTGTCTATATGTTATACGTATTGCACGTCAATTTTCAACATAGTTGCATTGTGAAATCATGCGTATTACATATGAACGATATTCTTCTCTGTTTGCGTGTTAATGTGTGTCTCTGTGTGTGTGCGCGCGCTTGCAAATCGCTCATTTCATCACCAATTTGCCTTAGTTCTTTTATGCGTTTATTTTTTGAGTATTCTTGTTGTTTTGATGTGCGAAAAAAAAAAAAATAAATAAATCGGCATTACTTGAAAGATCTTTTAGTTCCATTCTTATTCGTTCATTTTGAATCCCAGACTCATTTTGTTATTCACAACCTTTTGCTCTTCGTTTCTTTTTTTTTCTTCTTTGTGTTGATTTTTCGATGAGATGAGATCACAGCTACTTTCTACTACCATCAATTTCTTACCCATTTAAGTCCGCAATTTTATTTGCACACGAAAACTCACACGATTCAAACGCTTTGGAATACCGAATATATGTAAATATCTTTTAAATATAAATCGACACACAACCGATTTCGATGGAACATTGTACGCACAAACATACACTTGAGTTGAATGATACACACAAGCATCTTCCCACCTCCCACCCTCCTGGTGCGGGTGTCACCCGCACATCACCCCACAATTGATGTCTGTGTGAAAGTAGAAGCGAAAATGTTACTTCGAAATAGCTGGCATATGAATATATGCGATATGGCAATAAACACATACATTTGCACAGCGTTTTACGTAAACTACCCATGCCAAATGTAATTTCATTTGTGTGTATGTGTGTTTGTTGCTGTTGTTGTTATTTTGCAGTAGAAAATGTGTTTGTGTATGTGTGTGCGTATTTTATTTTCTCGATGATGCTTTCTATCTCTGACACGTCTTCATCCATCCTTTCTCCCCTCGAAGCCACTGTAACCGTTCACCGTTCACTTTCATTCACATTCGACATGTTGTGATCATTGGCATGTAATATCGCTAAACGACTTTTATTTGAAACGAATAATATTGCATCAACCGCGAATATGAAGCCAAGTAGCTTTTATTCCAATTCAACTTTCGTTGTATTCTTTGTTCTTTTTTTTTTCGTCGGTCTTCGTTTTCGTTTCTGTTTTGTGTGTGTTTGTGTTTTTTTTTCACTTTATTTTCATTTTCACCGTCAGTGCTTGTTTTTTGTTATTTACATTTCTCATCTTTACATTTTTGTACATTGTGTATTGGTAAAAATTCTCATCGCGCGATTCGTACATTTTCGTTGTGTGGGTGTGTGTGTGTGTGTACACCATAGTGTATCATTTCGCTAAGTCTCTTTCGCTTTGTTTGTCATTCGGTTTGGAGTTTGTAATGTCGCTTATAGATCAATGTGCTTTACTTCTATTTTTTTTATATATTGTACTTGTTAAAATCCACCACCATCAAAAACGGATGCCATAAAACTGAAACAGAAAATAAGAGAAAAACCAACGAATTGAAACAAACAAACAACAACAACAAAAAAACACGGTGTTCACCGAAAACTCACACTCTATTATGGTATACCCCATAACATTGGCTTCCGACAAAACCATGGAGCAAGGAAGATTCTTTTTTTTTGGTTTTCAAATGCAAATTTGAATATGAAAATATTTTCTATTTGAATGATTGTCACATCCCTTTTTCCATTGATAAATAAATATTTGGCCGTGTTCTTAAATGTTATTCACGTTTCGATGGAAGAATAAAAAAACGAACGAGCAACATAACAGAACGTTTCGTCGAATGTCAATTTCGTTCGAGTTTAAAGCGTTTCAGAGGGGACCATTTGTGCTTTGCATTTCTGTTTTATACTTGAAACTAAGACATTATAATGAAGCTAATTAGATAAACTGTATATTTTCAGCGGTTTTAATGTCAAATTGGATTGAGATGATTTAATATGTATTAAACAAAAATCCCGTTCATAATGTTTGATTGATTCAACAATTAAAAGTATAATATAAATTGATGATTTTCAATTGATTGGTTATGACTTAACCAATAATAACTTAACCAATCATAATTAAATTCGTGGCCATCAAAAAGAGATATCTTCATAGACCCATCTGACTGACTTAAAATAATTTTATTATTCTAAAATAAATACACAGTTTTAGATGTGCCATGGTGAGAGCTTTTTTCATTACCTTAGTTAAGGATGCTCACGGCTCAGTGATTTATTTAATTAAGTCTGAATTATGCGTCTAGACCAAAAATCACTGTTTTATGAAATTTCATTAAAATTATAATACTTAAAACTCATTTTTTTTCTATTCGCATAGCATTCTAAAATGCTTGTATTTGTATTATTTGTGGATGTGCGGAAACGTAACGAAAGCACAACTGCATACAACAGTCATGTCAATATTGTAATAAAATACAAATTATGTTAGGTTAGTAGCGCGTTCGCTTGAAATTAGTTTTTTTTTCTTCTCTCTCCCGCTCGTTCGTGCTCAGCATTCAGTGTCGCGACTTTTTTTCTCTGGCCTCGTTCATCTAATGTAATGGCTCACGTTTTGCACATTTTTTTTCCTCTTGCTGTTTTGTTTTCAATTCATAAGAGTACTGCTGTGAATGTAGTACACGATTTCATCCATCAACATTTTTCACTTTCGCGTGCGCTCACTCTTTTTCTTCCTCCCATTCTCTCTCTCTCTCTCTCTCTCTCTTTCTCTTTCTCTCTCTCTCTCTTTCATCTTATATATTTTATTCCTTTGTCGAGTTGTTTTAAAAACTTCTTTGGCTACGCGTCTGTATATATACATAAAATATGAAGTTGAAATTTCTGTAGATTTTGACCAAACTAATTTGACGCCATCCCAAGTTGCACCCGAACAAAAGTAGCAGAAAATAAAAATAAATGAAGAAGTATCAAAACGAGCGCTCGCCAAACGAAGAGCCACTGCAAAAGAAGCACAAGTAAGCTGAAAGAGTGAGAAAAAAAATTAATTCTTCTCCAAAGAATTGAAAAAATCGCAAGAACATGAACGAACAAACAAAAAAAAGGGACGAAACGTAAGCTACGATTTGGAATGAAAATGGAAGTGGCAGCGTGGATGAGCGATAGGCATGGAAAGAAAGCATACAACAACTTTATAGCAAAATTATATTTCATCGAGTGTATGATTTTCTTTGTTGCTGTTTTCGGTTCGCTGCAATGCACGAGAGAAAACGTGCTCATTTGTGATCATTTATGGTGATTAAAATTTGCCAGAAATATTAAACGGCTAAATAAATATTGGATACCTTTATTTGCCGATTTGAATGCACAACACTGACAATTTAAACCAAAGATAAAAATCATCGAAATCTTTTCGAAAAGGAAACGATCTCTTTATTAAACAAAATCTGCTGCAGAGTTTTTTTTTGTTTCTTCAAAAATGAACGCTAAAAAGTAAAACGAAAGAATAAAAAAAAATACAAAAAGAAATCGCCCGTGTTAAGCCAATTTTTCTTACCTTCGTATCATTTTGCTCTTCTCAAATACATTAACGCCTCAGGCTCTTATAATCTATTCCGTGGATTTAAAAGAGTTTTTGTTGTTGTTGGTTCCTGCTTTGTTCTTATTCGTGTTACCATTCCGAAAAAAGAAAATGATGTCAACATTTTTTAGCGGCATTGTTTAGTGGTGTTAGTGTTTCTTCAGAAACCAATGTTTACCAACACTTGTTCGAAACACTTTGTACTAGAAAAAAAACGTCATTTCGAGTATATATGTGTGTGTGTGTGTAGCCGGCAGTGCAGAGAAAAAAGAATCTCATCTTCCCTTTAGCCTTTTCTATGCGAATTGCGAATGGACGCTCTCTTTCTCTTTCAACCTCACTCATTCATTCTCTCAACCAAAAATCAGCCCAACAGTTTGCAGTTTGCGGCATCTGTAAAGGCCTAACGCAAAACAACAACAAAAAAATAAAAAGAACAAGTGAATGAGAGTCTAATTATAACATCAGAATCATAAACACATCGCTAACTTCCTATACAAACGAACGCGTTCGCTCACGCACATTTCTCCTCCCAACAACCGCGAAGCGCAAAGGAATTCATCCATTTTTTTGATAGAAAACACTTTCTGAAAGAGTGTGGATAGAAACATCTAAACACCGAGATTTACCTCACGGTGAACAGAGAGCAAAAAAAAGAAAACAAAAAACTGAAAGGAAGAGAAAACAAAAAAGAAGCGACGAGAAAATATGTTGCTGATGAGGGTGACTTTCACTTTGTAATATATTCTATCGCTTTACTACCACTTTTCTTCCCATTTGCTTCATATTCTTTCTCTTTCTCTCGTACACATAGAATGTATGTGCTCACTGTTGCTTTTATCGTATACAATTTTCCATGAACCAATGCCATTGCATATCAGAGTCCTTTATTATTTTTAAGAAACGAAAAAAAAACGAAGCAACAACACACACAAAAGAAGAAGAAGAAGAAGCAGTGGAAATGTTTCACACAACTATATTTAATAATAAATGCTTACACATTTTTTATCTTTAATGAATGTCAACGTAAGAATGGTTGAAACGAATATGTCGTGCAGGCGATGGTGATTACAAGAGAACCAAAACGGGAAATGCAAAGTTAGAAATTGAGTACAAAAAAAAACCATGGAAACACGCAATTAAACTTGATCTAGCAAAAACAAATAATGCGGTTCATAGCTCATTTCATGCGTGGTTGTGATTCTGAAAGAAGTCTGCGGTTATGATTGAAATGTGAATGATGGTAACTTTAAAGAGTTGAACATTAAGACTTTGTGCATAGTTCAAACTATTCACTTTGAATTCAATCATCTCGATAAATGTCAGCTGTATCTGATTTCTCTGGTTACTCTTCCCTCTCTCGTTCTAGGACAGGGGTTTTTCTCTTTCTTTTTTCAAGTAAAACATACAAAAACAGCAAAGTGGGAAAAAGCAGTTGATAACTTCAAAAGAATTTCAATTGAATTGTGTCATCACATAAATAATCTTGTTATTGTGAATAATCTGCTGTTCCCTTGAGACGCCAAAGTGAAAGCGAAATAACAACGTTAAATGATTTCAAAAATGGTTAAAATATCAAAATATCAAAATAAGCTCGCATACACAAATATTTAGTGTGACACGAGTGTACAAAAAAAAAATAGGAACGGAAGAAGTTGAATCATAAAAGAAAGACTAGCAATGAAAACAATGGTGGTGAAAACCACATTGTGGTTAACAGTTGATGTTGGGGAGCATTTTTGCGTACCACCAACACAATACCAACCGCATTTATAACATAAGACGTGAACATCACAACAAAAGAGCCAAAGAAGCGATAAAACTGTGCTAAATATATTCGCACATAGACGATTCAATACAAACAAATGATAGAAGTGAAGGGAAAAAAAGAGGAAAATGTGAAAAAAGCCGCTCGAAAAGTTGGCATACTGTTGATTATTATTTGCTGCAAAACACATTGATGAACACAAAAAAAAACGAAACTGAGGGCAAAAAAAAATGGGAATGCAAAATCACACATAAGACCGTAGTCAAGAACAAAACGAAGCTGTGAAAAAATGGACTAATCTTAAATAGCTCGGCCCATTCTCTAGCCATAAAGAGATTCGTTTTTTTTCTCTGCTCGGTTCGTGCAATGTACACGGACACAAAGGCGCAAACATGATGGCACCCAAAACGATAATGCTTTGCTGCAATGGGACTAACCAACGAAAAAAAAAACGCTGAAATTTTTCTTTTGCGTTTTTTTGCCACTTTCTCGTTTTTTTTTTCTCTCTCTCTCTCTCTCTCTCTCTCTCGTATTTTGTGAAAATGTTAATATGCATGAGACTGTGGAGTAGCAGTCTCACTTCATATATATAGACATATATATAGATAGGTTTTTTGCATACGAAATAAACGAGATGGTGTGGCAAACTCGGTGTGTAACATTGTAAATCTGTGTATTCGTAACGCGTGGTTATTCAAATTTAACGTCATAAATCTTGAGATAATAAAATTAGCCAAGCTTAACATAGTCATTTCAAAGCATTTTTTCATCATGCCAATTTCAAAGCTTGAGTTTATTTCGTTTTCTTGCAGTAACCAAAAGCACCCAATAACAAAAACAGCAACAACTCGCAGTACTCGCCACAAAAAAATATACACACAGTGTGCTCTTGCCACTTCATTGTGTGTCTTGCTCTTTACAACTATGTCCTTCCGATTATGTTCGCCGTTCTTCTTCTTAAGTTCTACTTTATATGTATATTTTCTTTCATTCTATTTTTTTCAATTTTTTTTTTTTTTTACTTTTACTTATTCCTTCTCTTCACCACAATTATTCATACCGAACGGATCTGTCGCGCAAATAAGCAGCCAGCATAAGTATTTTTTATCTGGTAGCATTTTGCATTGCCATTGCATTCATTTGTCTGTGTCCATAATCCTTACATAGAAAATGAACCGAGAGAAAGTGGCATTTCAACCGACAGAATACTTATTCAAATAACAATTGTAGAATCGGAAACAATATTTTTCTTGTCTTGAACACGCGCACGCACACTAACATACAAAACGCGGTTGTTTATCTTTGTGGCATTTTGTTGTTGCTGGTGTGGTGTCTTCTCTTTCTCGCTCTCTCTGTCTCTTGTTCTTCCTATCTCTTGCATTTCACTCGACTTCATCTGTATTTTTCTTGATCATTGTTTCTCTTTCTTGCCGCTTTCTCTTTGCCATTCTCATGCGATTGCCACATCTCTAACTGATTTCAGTTTCTTTTTTTCCCAAACGCCTGCTACTTGTTCATGTCCTTTTATTTCTTGATTATTGTTCTGTTATGTTGGCTCTTTGCAGTGTGATTGCCCGTATATCATTCTATTTTATGGCGTTTAAACATTTTTATTTTCGCAAAATAATAACATACTCCTTGTCCTCTATTCCTCGCTTCCTCTGTCTGACACACAAACTCGCTCTTATTGTATATGTACAGATGATCTTTTTTTGCTCTGTACTTCAATTTCTTGTTTCATTTGTTTGATTTGTTGTTCGTTTCGCGTTTAAAAACCACAAGATACACCATACAAGTTTAGTGAGTGTTTTTTTTTGCATGTGTGTGTGTGTGTGTGTGTTTATGTATAAAAACAAACGAAACTAGCACGAGCATCAGCCAAAAATAGTCGAAAAATGACGGCGCCCTTAACTTTTACCAGCAATTTGCTCACAAGTTTACATTTATGTGTAGTGCAATGCAATGCAATGGATTTGTTCGTGGTGGCTGATAATGCCTTAAGCTCAATAGTCGCTGTTACACCAACTGATTCAGTGTTGTGTGTTTCTTTTTTTTCCCGCTCTCTGTGCTATCATTTCATTCCATAGTTATTACTTATTTATGTATGAATATGTATTTTTGTGTGAAAATTCGCTCCATTTTCTTAACAATTTTTCTTACATTCGTTACATTTTGCCATTTTGCCAGTGCTTGATGGTTAAGCATTTACCGTACGATGGTCGTGATCTTTTTCAATGGATTCAAGTTATTTTGAACAATGAACATGGCACTCCTACGCCACTTCAACCGAATTGTTAAACAGCATGTTTTAGATGTGAAGTTGTTGAAATGGTCATTGAAATGTTACTTCCATTAGCTACCATAATCGATTGTACATGTTTATGGTTGAAATCGGTTAAGTTGATTGGCTCACCTACGCCACAGCCTACACTTCCAATCACACCTGATTGAATTCAGTTGGAAAACAACAACAACAAACAACAACAAAAAATTGGGAAGGAACACACGCGATTCTCTCGACCTCTGAACTCTTCTTTTATTGTTTTCAGTTTTGCAAATCCAACATTGTTAGATGCTTTGGAAATTTTTCTTTTATCCGATTCAATGTGACTTGGCAAACGTTCGTTCTGTAATCGAAATGGGTTCTTTTTGCGTTTCGATGAAGAAAAAAAACAGTGAACGAATACTTGCACGCTTACAATCCTATTAAAATGCTCAAACGATGAACATTACTTTCAAGTTCTAGCAAGTTAGTGCATGAAACGTAATATCCAAACGAAGCACCGAAAATCGTCGCAAGAAAAAAAAACGTAAGCCAAAAAAAGCACACACACACACACGAATAACTAAAAAAAGAACGACTATGAACTAAGACAATGACATACCTATTCGAGCTTACTGGTTAAAAATGAGATTTCATACGTTTGTATCTTTCAGTTTTGCACTGAATAGTATGTCAAAGTCATAATTTTTATTTTTATAGCTGACAACCTGTATGAAATGTGTTTTATGCAAGTGACTTGAATCTGAAAATAGTTTGCTGGTTTTTTTTTTACTTCAATGGTTCGTGCCCTTATCGTTTCGCATGTGTATGTGAGTCGACAACTCGCATGAAACAGACAGACCAAAAAAAACTCTCCTTGATTTTCATAGTTTTGCGTAAGTATCTTTTTCTCATGCATTTGTAAATTTTGGCAGCGTGCATATAATATGTATAACTAAATTGAGTCGAGGAGAGTAATTTTTGTTGTTGTTGTCTCTGTGTCTTTACTTTCATAGCCATTGGATCGTTGGCCCAGTGTTGCCACGATAAAATGTTTCGCGTACATTTGATTGCATCAATGCATTTTTGAAGCCAGTTTTTTTATCGTTTTCGCTTTCGTTCTCCTTTTCTTTCGACCTTTTTTTTGTTGGCAAAGCATACCAACATTTTGTTTGTTTTTTTTTGAAACCTGTGAATTTGAATTTTATATGGCAACAGCAAATTTATGCATTTCGAGACATTTTTCGTGGAAAAATAATTTTCCATGTGAAATTTTTGGACGTTTTTTTGTTGTTGTTGACATTTTTGTGCTTACATGAGCGCGAAAAAAAATGGTGAAATGAGAGCTTGATTGAGATTCGTGTGTTTGTGTGTGTGTGTGTGTGTGTGTGTGTGTGTGTGTGTGTATGTGGTATGAGCATCGGTTGAAAGGATTTCCACCGGATTCACCTTTCAAAGTATTGAGTCAACTAATGGGTTGCGTGTAGTTGGCTGCAAGCGTGTCGCCTCGACGTCGTCGTCGTTGATGCTGCTGTTGCATCCGCTCTTACTTGCATATTTCTTTAAGCGCATAAATTTTCTGAAACATTATAAAAATGGTGAATGTTATTCTTTTAAAGCTTAGCATCTACACGATGTACCTTTTGCTCATTGTATGCCCCACGCTACGTCGCATCCAATATTTTGGCATTGTTTTGCTCGCATTTGTGTTGAGCAATCGTTTGTCTTAAATGTGTATGTGATGCAGCTCCAGATTTCGAACAGATATGCTCGTTCGACGAGCTTTTGTTTCTTTGGTTGGCGATTCGTTGCTCACCATGTACATTGTACACTCATTTTTGTAACTCCTCCATTCGGATGTTGAGCTGTCTGACTGAATTTATTTATTTCTATCTTTCTTTTTCTCGCATTTTTGCTGTTTATCGTTTACATTTGTTACACAAGGCCATTTTCGTTTTGTTTTTCGTTCTTCTCTTGCTTATTTTTCGCTTTATATTATGGGTTGGTGTCATGACAAAATTATGGTCACCATACATATTTATAGAGCACCCGTGAACATTTGTATTTTAATAAAATGTAATAAAATAATGCACACGTTCTCGGGAGGCAAAAAAAAACGATGTTGGTGGCAGCAGCAGTGTTTCGCGATGACGCCAACAGCAACACAACAATGTAACAACAATGTTGAACGCTTTAACTTACATTTGACTCACGATTATGTTCAGGTGTGAATTCGATGTGACTGTAAATTACTTTTGTATTTTTAGTTTTCAAAGAACCCGTATTCTTCACTAGACCATTGACTGGCTGTCATACGGGTTTCGTTGTAGTTGTTGTTTTGTCCTTTGGATTGTCACTTGCCATTGCTTGCCGGTGTGAATATGTCACATAAATGAGCTGAATTGAACAAAGACATTTGACTACGGCAAAATATATTGTGTAATGTCCATGAGACAAAAACGTTGGTGCCACAAAACGGCAACAAAAAACAATGAAGAAGAAAGAAAATGCCATCCACTCAACATAATGACATAATGTAGAAACATGCGCGCCACGCTCAACGTATCAAACATGCAATGAATGTACCGGCGATGCCATTTAGATCGAATACACATTACACAAGCGACACAAAACAGCAGCTATTGCGGTATTGTGCCGTTACCCCAACGATATTTATAAGTTCACCTAAGCATTGTTTTATTTGTATTCGTCGCAATAAAAGATTGCAGCTAAGCGAAAAGAATGAATCGAGCACTGCACTTTTACAATCAAGCTCTCGACTACGGTTGGTGTTATTGTTGTTGGGTTGATTGTGTTGGTTGGTTGTTGTTGTTGTTGTTGTTGTGTTTTTGGCCTTTTCCAACCATTGCTCTTTATTGCTTTCTCTAGTGCTGCAGAGATTCCACTTATTGTTCTATCTTTTACGCTCGAACGTCTTTGCGTTTATTTATTTCGGCTTTGGTTGTTCGATTTGTAGCCATTGTTTATCGTATGAGTGTCATTTATGCGCTCTTTGGCATTGCTCGGTGCTTATTTTTGATGCACAAAGCTCAACGTTGATTCACGTTTGCCTTTCTCCACATTTCGTCTGCACACACACACAGTCACATAGTCTCTTCTCTTGTATTTGGTTTCATCATCGTATTATTTGTTCAGGCCACAGTCACTGATGCTGCTGCTGCTGCTCCTCATATTGCTGCTGCTTCTACCTCTATTTTAGTTGGCTTTCTTTCATGGTTGCTTCATACGTACGCACACCCTGACACCAATCAATTCGCATTCGTGCCAACCAATGTTTGTGCTTGTGAAATGAATTTTGCCTGCCACATACAATTGCTTCACATTCTCGGGCATTTTCACCATTGAACAATCATTATGTTTCGAAATGTTTGTATTTTGTATGTGTGTATGTGGATTCAATGAGTGCTTTTGTTATTTGGACTAATTTTGATGGGCTTTTTTTCACTTTGCTTGGTTTGCAATTGCAAAGATTGCAAACATTTTTGAAAGCATCTTTTTAGATTAAATGCATTCTATTTCGTCAACATTGAAACACTATAAAGTTTTAATAACTCGACAACAACAAAACAAAATGGTTGATCTTTATTTTAGTCGCATCAAATGTAACATTCGTTACCAATGTAATGGATTACATTTGTTGAGAGATTTTTTTGCTTCACACAACGTTTGACATACATTTCTTGATAATTGCTTGCCATTTTCTCGTGCTGACAAGTTTCAAGAGTAATTGCCAACATTTGGCAGCGACCACAAAAATAAAACGGTGTAACATTTTCGTTTCTTTTTTTTTTCATTCACTGAATATTACTAAAGTTTTTCAGCCACACAGTGTACACTGCACAGCACAACTATTGTTCTATTCACACCTAGTTATCTTGTAAACTGTTATCCAAGCACGTCTTCTTTGCACATAACATTCATTTCAACTTGCTGAACAATTTGAAAATTGCGGTTCATCATAGCGAACGAATGAACAAATCAAAATGCATGCGAATGACTTTTTTATTTGATTTGATTGTATTTACTCTCGATACAATTGTAAATATGGCGAAAGCAAAAATTCTCAACAGTCTTATTCATAAGAACAATGTCCATTTAAATGAAAGATCAGCAAGCCGAATCCTTCAGATTTCAGGCATATTCACACAATGCGTTACAGTAGTTACGCCGCTCAATTGTATGCTCCCATAGACCGGGAGAAGAATTTTATCCGAAAATTGAACGAATTTTTGAAATTCCCATCGAAAATTCGAATATAATAAAAAGCTTCACAAATAATATTTTTATTCGTTTATTTAATTCCAAAAGTGGTTCAAATTATGAAACAACTGCTATCAACCAGAGGTCGCAAGCGGACCATATTCGGTTAAACAAATTGTTGAAGAGCCCTGAAATTCTGGATGTGTCCGTTTCGAATTGGGTACATATACAAAGAAAAAATAAACTCACAGAGAGAATCATCATAAAACTGTACGAACTTGCATTTGCTTTCATGCATTGACCGCTTAAAAAAAAAATATCCATGAAGCAAAACACCAACAAAAATAATAACAATTATTATATGGTGGTGACGTGTTCCATATTTTGAATGAACATAATATTGAAAAACTAACCGCAAGCGCAACAAATTTTGTGGCATTTTTTGTTGTTGTTTCGTTCGTTCTCTTAAAATCCATCACTTCAGCGTTAAAACCATTTATTCGATTATTTTGCACTTAAAGCTGTGGTCAAATGTGTCAATGTTCAAGTATTATTTCAACACATGGTTCTCTTCGCATTTATTGAAACAAATTGAGATACTGCACACACAAAAAACTGAGCCCTTGTCATCAATTCCAACTACTATTTTTATACTTCACTGGTATTTTTTCGGTATATGGTTGATATTTTTAAAAACGTACCGAAGAGAAATGAAAAAGCATATAAAATCATGTCTTTGGCCTAAATGAGCATGAAAAAAGAATACACAACCAAGTATAGTTTTGGTAGTAGTGCATGATGATCATATTGAATGTATATGAGTTTGTACTTGGTTATATTTGTCTGCTGGTAAAAGTTGAAAAACGCGAGTAATTCAATTTAATCGAATTTTGATGTAGATTGTATTTGTGATGCTCCCAAAATGTCAAAACATAGTTTTAAAAAGTCTTTGAATTCATAGTTCAAAACATTAAAAAAAAACCTATTTTTAAACTTGATGTAATACATCAAGTAAAACGACAGAATGAATTGTATGTAAATCGAACATTGGAGAACATACAAGTAGCGTTTTAGTATGTGCATGAAGCAAGAAAATATTGCAAACAATGGCAATGAACCAGCAATGTGTGACATAAGCTAAGTGTATAGAATAAAGCATCATGAAAAATGCTTAGATGCAATAGAAATAATTTCAGTACGGTAAAATGGCATCAGAAATAAATGCAATATCTAGAGAGAACTCGAAAGGCGATACTAAGTAGGAAAAAAAAAATAATGATAATATCGTATGAATGAATCGGGTCATATGTGTTATCGTGTGTAACGCACACCGCCGTTAACGGCGGCTTTCAAAGTATCGAACTAAAAATTGATCCATCCGACAATATGTCAGTGACAATACATAATTTTTGTTGTTGTTGTTATCGTTGTAAGCCTTGCAAAGTGGAGCATTAGATTAATGCATCCGCTTTTAGTACATAGATGGTGAGATGTATTGTTGCTGAAAGGCGCGTTAACCCGGTTCTGTTTTTTTTTTATTCTTTTACTTTCGACAATGGAATCTATTTTCTAGATGCTATTGCTCGAATATATTTTCACAACGAGAATCATATTTAAAAGTGGAGAAACGCTTGTGCAAATGGGAGCATGTTAAATGAAACTGAAATCGACAAGCTGAATTTGAAAATAAAAGTGTGCACAGCAAAGCAAAAAAAATCAACCCAAAGTGTTTCCATATATATTTTTCATTTTGTTGTTGGCACACAGCAGCAGCACCACCACCAACAACAACAACAGCAACAAAACAGAAAAATATTGAAATAAATTGAAAACCAGCAATAGCTGTGCAATCTAACATCGAAACTTGCATCGCAGCAATATTGAATGCGAACCGCACAAATGTTGAACTCAACATAATAAATGATTGTTACCTCTGTGACGCGCATAGTGTTTTTTAGCTTATGGAATATGTCGTTTTACTCGCGTGAGTTTCTATTTGTTTTTTGTTGCCAGGTCGCTTCGCTTGCCATTTTTACAGAACAACATATCATTATTGAAAGCCTCCTAGCCTAACCACTCTCTTCCAGCTCTCTCTCTCTCTCTCTCGCTTCCATTATTTGCCCATGTTTTATCAGGTGCGGTTCTATTGAGTGGCGTAAACAATATCATATCTATTTGATCCCAAAACGCGTAAATAAAACCATTCTTAACATTTTACGATGCATCATACTCGTTTTTCTCCTTGTACAATCAATGGCATTGAAGAATTTGACACATACTTACCATTTGTACAGTTTACATTTGATAATAGAGTCATTTAATAATATTTTGTTGTGTCATTGTGCCCACAATTTTAAGATGTAAATAATGACAATGATATTTATCGTGGTTTGTTATCGATCTCTTTAGCAACCTCTTTAAGCGGATTCCAGCAACACAATCTTGCATGTATACAATCAAATTCAGTTTTGCCAACGTTTATATGACATGAAAAATGCACGTTTCATAAAGCATCGAAACTTTGATATCGAATTCGACAGTTAATTAATTTTGGACAATCGATTGTAAAAGTTTAATTTTTTCTTGGATTAGTACTTTATTCGGCTAATAGTCAACCGATTAAATGAAACGACATTGTTTAGCAGACAAAAAAAATCATGTTAATAACTACATACTTATTTGTTGGTTAACCAAAACTACAGACTTACAAACCATGAACACGGTTGGAGGTTGCCTCATTAATTGTGTTTGTTTTTCAATACAATTCATAGCAGATATGACGTAAACAGAGTATAACATTTGCAATTTCATCGATTGGTATGTGAATCAAGTAAATTAAAAGATCCCACCGTAACAAATCATGACAACAATCGATGATGTGAATTTTGTCCCAAAAGATTGATAGGATACTATTGACAATTTCAAACCCTGATCAAAATTCAAGTTGATTTAAAATACTTTCATGCCTGTATTCCCATGTGTTGTTACGTCATATTACTATTATAATGTGAATCGTGTCACATCATCATTGAAATCCGTTATAAGGATGATAGCTAGAAACACTAGAGCCTGAAATAAAAAAAAAACGATACTCTATATGGAGCAGCGCATCTACTCAATCTGCACTGCATATACATTCTTTTAAAGTTTTCCTATGAAACGAACAAACACAAATAATGTAAAATTTTTACATAGTACAAATTTTACGATCGCGCCAAAAAAAAAGACGAACATCAAAACGAAAGTGGATAATTCGTCCACCATCATCCTGCTGTGATGTGAATGAGCTGCAGCCAAATCGTTGCCAATAACAAGAAATGATGTGAAAAGTGAACCGAAAGAATGAATTTGTGTGAGAAACAAAAATAAAGCAACCAAAATGTTTGGAGGGGTAAAGAAAAAAAAAGCTGTAACGTTGCACGCAAAAAGTTCTGGATACAATTTTAAACTCACAGCAGATGCGAAAATTGTAGTTAGCACATAATAAAAACTACGAAATCTTTATTCCTTGGATTACGTTCCATTTTCCATATCAAACTACTTTAGCGCACAATTTTTATGACATTCTCTTCATCGTGCTATTGTTGGAAAAATTTTGTTGACATAAAATGCCAACCGTTCAAATGGTGAGAGAGAGAAAAAAAATAGAAAATAACAACATTGACAAGAAATAGAAGACTAATGCCCGTTCCAAGTGCTTTATCTTTTATTCAGGATAACTTTTTATCCGATCCTAAACTAGACATGATACAACAAAAATTCACTTTCAAGTTTTTTTGTCTATGAAAAATATGAGATTTGGCCTTTGAAGTTTGTTAAAATATATATTTTTGTTGTCGCGGTATCAAAAAATGTATTTTATCGCAGGATAACTTTTTATCCTGGGATAAAATACATTTTTTGATATCTGGAGAGCAAAAATATCTATTTTAACAAACTTCAAAGGCCAAATCTCATATTTTTCATAGACAAAAAAACTTGAAAGTGAATTTTTGTTGTATCATGTCTAGTTTAGGCTCGGATAACAGTTAGCCTGGACAACTTTATCCGGATAAAGCACTTGGAACGGGCATAAGACAGCAAAAGATGAGAGAATGCAAGAGAAAAACGATCGCATAAAATAAAAGAGAAATATTCCAAAACAACAGTTGAAGCAACGTACAAAAAAAGAAAAAAACAAAAACGAGGAAAGAAAAGAAAAGAAAAAAAAAATGTCCGGAAGTTGAAAGTCGTAAAAAGAAAAGCGAACAACATATCGAACTAAAGGATTTAAATGTACAAATGTGTGTACGCTTTTCGCTAACACACTGTGAACACTGAACCGACCAAATGTTAACAATTTTTGGCCGAAAAGTTAACGCTCAACTCGTCGATGGTATGAACTGCATTGGTGTTCGGCACAGCTAAAGATAAATACAAACATAGTATAGTTCTTCTTTATTTAACACCCAGATTTCGATCTGTAACTGAATGCAACTGCTCCACATTACATCAACTTTAACAATTCGATCAAGTTGATTTTAATTTTTGGCTGGCTATCGAAAAATGGCAAACGGGTACATTGTGTTCGAGCGTGCCCGATCCGTTTGTATATGCGTTTCAATAGTATTCGTATAGATTTCACCAATTTAACATGGTGTTGTTCCCAGTTTCTATTTCGTGCATGGAATCTTTCACATTGTGCAACACAGTGGCAAAGATTCGAAGGAGCACTCGATTTCTTGAAATAAATTCTCGAGAAAGGATTTCCCAAAAAAAATCAAAAAAATAAAATCGGGTGCATCTCGGATCATTCAATGGCTGCTGTAGACGTTTTCAAATTGATTATCTTGCCAAATAAAAGAAGTTTAAACCGAATATGGGAGTTGACAGTTGGTTGATATTCTGATCGTTACATTTTCGATTTTTTCACAAAAACTTGAATGAGCGACCCAATGAGGAATACTCTAATATGCACAATACACACTGTGCCAAAAATATAGTGTACATCATCTTATCAAGATAACAAAACACAAGAAACAACTGAAAAAACACCAAGATCCACTATTTTAACGGCAACAACACAATTGAAAGAAACCCAACCGAAACCGAAAGACGGAGAACGAAACGCCAAATGGTGGAAAATGGCAACAATATTTGTATTGGCCCGTTGGAAAATATACTGCAAATGGAAATTCGAATTAAAGAAATTAAATGTATTTTCTCATTCATACAATAAGCAAATGCATGCGGACAAATCGGCGGGTGTCGCCCTACATATACTAGATGAAGAGCATTGAACAAAATTGCAAGCAGTTTTGTTTTTTGCTCGTCGTTAGAATAGAGATATAAAAAGAAGGTTTCACAACAAAAGAGGGGGCAAAAAAAAAATCGGAAAATTGGTCGTCGTATAACGTGTTGTAATGCACATTGCTAAGCACAAAAAGTGTTGACAACAACAACAACAAAATACACGATATTCACAACTTTCGACGTGTTGTAGAGCTGTTGTCATTTTTCCATCACCATTCTTTTACTTGGGTGTAGCAGCAAAAATTCCGTTTCTGTTGCCCATTATGTGAATAGTTTTTTTTGCCTGTCGTTCGCTTTGTTCTCTCTAAACTATAATTTACAAAACTTTTCAATTATTTTTAAGTTTATGCCGAGACGACACAGCGGCGGAAAGACGCCAAAAATATGAAAAATGTATGAACAAACACGGCTTTTTGGTACCTTGAAACATTGAATGGCAGGGAAAAAATAACCAAAGACTACATTGACACTGTAACTATAGCCAGAGCAATGGAATAGGAGCTATGAAATAAGACCTATGAAACACATGCACAATACACAGTCAGTGTGTGCCTTGGAGCTATGCATAGCCTCCTATTTCATAGACCTACATAAACCTACTATAGCTCCGGCTATAGTTATAGTTCCAATGTAGTCTCTGAAAAATACGAAGACGAAATGTGAAATACAAAGAAGAAGAAAAAATATGAAGAAAGACACAAGCAGCGCCAGCATAACCCGAACATTCAGATATTTATACGCAAAGGGATTAGCGAAAAAAAAGGCCGACTTTCCAAAGTTCTCTCCATTAGTTCCCCGTTTTTTTCTGCACTCTTATGAAGATGAAAAATGGCAAATAAAAAGTGCAGCAAAGAAAAGTCATGAGTGAATATAAAGACAGAGAGTGAGAGATTTCGAGTAGAAATGCAATGGAAAAAGGTAATGGCTTTTATTAATATTCGTTCCGCTGTTTTTTTTTCTATTCCCTTTACTTCGTTTTTGTTCATCTGAAACAAAGTTAACCAACCAAATGAAAAAGTAGAGCTTTATTCACACGATGAAATTACTGGTGCCGAACACTTTTTTAATGATTCAATTATCTTCTTTTCGCATAGATTTGTGCATCATTTTTTTTTCTTTAAACTTGCATTTGTGTCTCATTGTCGAGAGTTTTTCAATTCAAATTATCTACTTAGTCTTTAAATCAACTGAATTACTCGCAAAAGTAAAGTTTTTCCATGAATATTGTTACAACAATTAAGTCTGTCTATTTTAAAATAAAACAACAACAATTCCACTGAATGATTTCGATCTCTCATTTTACCATGGTAATGTTCATGCTGGACTTTTGCTAGCTGTTGTTTAAATTATATTTACCTTATTTCATTACATTTCAGAGCATACTGTAGCAATTTGTAAATATACTATATTTTCTGAATATTTGAACATTTGTGCAAATTGTTGACAATTGATAAATCAAAATTCGTGACATCTAATAGATTTAATTGAAGCTTTTAGCTCAAGTTGTTGGATCAATTCCTATACGATGAAAATGTATTATCATATGAATGATTTAAAAATATCGGTGATGGCTGATGGTTTTGTTTTCCAAAATAGATTCGCATTAAAAGGATTTTCGAATTTAATATAAGTGAGAATTCCTTTAATGGCGCATATATATATAGCCAACTAAAAGACTCATTCGAATGACAATGCAATTAAATATGAATATTGAAAGTGGGAGCGAATGATGTATATATCAACCAACTGAAAAATAAAATTAGATAGAACATGCAATAAATATCGTTTACTTAAAATTGACTCATCTATGAGTAATTCATAAGTCTAGTCATAAGTAGTGAAATAAAACTATTCAATTGAATTTTTCCATAACTACAGTTGCATGCATTTGAAGAAGAAAAAAAACGGTGTATGTTCATCGTATTCGGCTGGAGCTTGTTCCATCCACTGTCGTATTCAGAAGGATATTAGTAAAACCTTTTAACTAAAATCATACATATTTAATGTGAACATTTCAAGTTCATCTTGTTTTTTTTTCAACTCACTTTTTCTGTCTCGTTTTCGTGCCAGCTCTAAATACGGCTACATTTTCATTTAACATTCACATTCATAGCACTTTCACAAGCATCAAGCGTATCATTCGAATGAAGTCTTTTTACTTCTTCGTCGTTTTCTTTCTATTTCTTTTTCCTTTTTTCTCTGTTTTTTTTTGTTTTTGTTTCGTTCATTCTCTTAACTCATCTTCTTCACAAAATTCATGTACAAATTGCCAGCTCCACTTATGTTTTCTCTCTAGCTGTGTGTGTTATACACATTGAGTGTGTATAAGTGTGTTGTGAACCTGTGCACCACTGAAACCGATGCATCCAACACTGTCGAAACCGTGACGTCTCGCTTTAACGAAAAATAATCGCTTTGGATGAAAATTTTAAGCATCTATTAAGATTATATCACATTTCACTGAAAGAGTGAGTGTAAAATAGAGAGAATGATCATCTGCGTGGTGTGTGTGTGTGTGTGTATTGTGCAGAATAAAATAATAGCAGAAAGCTTGTCGTGTTCGCACTCTTAGTGTTATTTTGATGATATCGATGATGCAACGGAAAATGTTGTTGATGATAATGGCAATTTATAAAGAGATAGGAAACAAAAATACCACTCGGCAAAATGAAATGAAAATTTTATACGAAATAAAAAAAAACGAAAATAAAATCTTGAAATATATCATTTCAACACCGAGTACCTTATACCAAAATCTGTTGCAATTTTTATGCCATTTTATAGTCAGTTCCGGCTATAGATGTTTGGATCAATTTTTGTCGCACATGAATCAAGTTTTGTGACTCCTCTCACTTTCGTCCCTGTATAATCCCCCCAACCATTGAATTGATGGTATTTTAATAGGTTCGTACAGTTTGGTCTCGCTATTTCCTGAAGATTGCTTTTCGTTTGTCAGTTGGAAGGATGCAACATGATGACATAAAATGAAAAGAACTAATGTCATTTGCGGGCAAAATCTGAAACCTCGAAAGCATACTTACGAAAAATAAGTGCCTCGTTATACTAAAAATATCGTTATGCAAACTAAAAGACATAGAATTTGCGATGCAAGAATCACATTTAGACTTGCATTTGAAGAAAATTTATAATTAAAACAGCAACTTTAACTCAAACATCAAACGAGAGAATTTCAAATCATTTCAAACGAATACCAAGAAAATGATGGCATTTAGTGCACAACGACACACTGTACAGTATGAAGTATCATGAACATGAGACACCGCCAAATCAAAACGATTTACTAAACAAATCTGGAACGAGTCAAGTGGTAAACATCGTTCTTTTGCTTCTCTCTTGCATGGATGGAGCGTAGACTATGGCGCAAAACTTTATGGCAAAACACTGAGTCATATCATACACAATTTGTGTATTTAAAATACATAAGAAAGAAAGAAAAAAAAACAAACCATTCGTCAAATATAAGTTGGATGCAAATAAACATTTTTGCAGCACAAAATGCATTACACTTTGACAAGTATTAGTCAACAGTTGAAATGTAATACGCAAATACTTTTGTCAAATGCAAAGAGCATTCATTTCAATCCAATGTTGTTTCAACGCATCACAATTAATTATCAACTTTATCCTTTGTATAGGACTGAAGCAGATCAAATTTACTTCAATAGTTGAAAAATAACGTTGCAAATGTGAGAGAAAAGTGAGAGCTGAGCATTTCAAATTCTTCATCTATTATTTTCAACCGGTGTGTGATCAATTGCAACAACTCTTGCGACCCATGCACACACACACAGACACTAAACACGCTCGCTCTGGTGGAGCGATAAAGGATTTTGTGCATCATAAAAATATTTTCTGTATACAGAAAAAAAATCAAATAATAAATTTGTTTGAATTGAAAACACACAAAAAGAAAAGCGAACGATTCGTATGCAAATATACACTAACGTACAGTAGCCACTGTAAATACACGCAAATGCACCAAGCTCAGTGTTTGTATTTGCATACGAATCGTTCGGTTTGTGTATAAATATTCTATTCGAAATCAACCGTTAATATGTTTAGTGTTGAATGAGCGTAGAGGATTATACTGAACATATAAAAAATCTATTTTCATGGCGTACAAAATGTTTGATTTAATGAAAATGGCACTTAATGGCATCAACAACAAAACCCATCAGATTTTCTGGCTCATCATAGTGAATCGCTTAAAATATAGTGTGAAATCGAAGCATCTGTTTCAATTGCTAATTAATTTTTAAGCGTTAATTACAATGAACAGATTTCAAATTACTATGATTTCACACGGTTGAAAGTATGTTGTACGTGTCGCATCACAATTTTGCTATCTGAAACTGTGGAATTTGTATCGAATAACATTCAATTTGTGAAAATTAGTAACAATTCATTTTAAAGACGTGAAGAAGATTCTGCGATTGTATTTCACTATCGATACAAACATTTAGGAATTGATATTCAAACGTGGACCAAGCAATCATAATGTTAAACTTTTTTCTTTCGATAATAATTAATGAGCTTTTGACTCAATAAATAATTACGTTTATTGTCTCCATTGAAATATATGAATATACATTTACGAATTCACTGTAAATGATGGATATTGTGAATATCGATCATTTTGAAGACAATCAAAGTGAATGAACATTTGTTGGCGAAGACAATAGTCAGTTTTTGGTATTCGAAAGGTTTTCTTATTTTAATTTCATGAAAATCGATCGCATCACTTCACTTCACTTCAGTGTGATTGAATCGACAACTTGCATCTTCCATTTTGTGGGTATTTGTGCTTGGGATTTTCCAAAGTGAACGTCAAGTCATATTTATATTGTCATTCTGTAAACAAAGCCCAATCATTATTAATTAAATAATAAACGATTGGTAATTTCTATTTGTGGTTATTATGTGCATTGTATCGCATATAACACACACACACACACACACACAGGGAGAGAGGGAGGGCGTGAGAGAGAGAGAGAGAGAGAAAGAGAGATATAGATAGCATATATTTGTAACAGCAATAGAAATATCGAAATATGTATAGTATAAAGCTGACCGATGAATCAAACATATCCATATAAATACGTTAGTTCGAGCCTGGTTGACCACAAATTTTCGATTGCAATTCTTGACTGTCGATTTGCAATTTCATTGTGCCAGGAATTTGGGCCTGAGCCATCAGAAATTGGGTGGGTGGAATGAGGAGGAATGATATTGCAATAAATGCATCTGTTGGTGCGAAAATTGGATATTGTATTCGGATTGGAGATTCGGTAAATATTCACGTTCGATCAACATTAGATTTATCTATTCATTGATGGACTTGACCAAACGATGCAGAATTCTATCTCACTGGATTTGTTGTGGGTTAGGTGAATTTATTGTGCGTGCATTCGTGCGTGTGTGCGTGTGTGCGTGTGTGCATGTTTGCATGTGGGCAAATATTAGGAATTATTTGTCCAATGGTCATTCAGAACCTCGTATCAAACTATTTAGAATGTTCTGTTCACATGAAACATGTGAACATTTTCTTACTACTAATTGCATTTTGTCTAACATGCTTCAAGGCTGTTGCATGCTCAACATTTACTGAATAACCAAATAAACCGCAGTAGAAACTCGACACCAATTTGTACATTTAAACAGATTGAATTTGATTGATTTGATTTTCTCGGTATTTCATATCACTACTCTCCCCCTCCTTTCCCTCTTTTATAGTGCCGTTCACGTTTTGGCCATCCGTCTGTTGGAGTATTTGATCAATCTGATTGATATACATGTGTTTTCAGCTCTCAAAGATGGCAATTTTTTTTTTCGTATTCCCTTTTGTTTCAATATTCCCAGCGCTTTGCCTCTTCTTTCAACAAATAAAGTAATAGAAGTCTCTAGTAATGCCTCTATTTCAGTAGCATCAATGCCGTAATATGATATGGCCGGCTGCCTTACTCAGTTAGATTCTCATAATTTTCGTCAAACAGCTCATTCGTTTGCCCAATGGACAAACGAAACGGCAAATATTTTCCTTTAATTTCGCATGCTACTGTAATCAAATAGTAAGAGATGCGAATGTGCATGTAATCGAATATACGGACGAAAAGTGATTGTTTGGGATAGTGCATCACACAAATTCACCTCAATATGAGTCAGCATATACAACGAGATGAGCATTTTCGTCATCATCGTTGTCGCCGACATCGGGCAAATAATCATGTTTCGTCTGTCCGGCAAACACCACCGCAAGCGGCTGGAACGAGTGCGGGGCATGAGATTGTATGAGTCTCTCTCTCACTCTCTCTCATGCGAGAGAGAGTGGGAACTGTGGTCAAAACATCTTCCAACGGATACGGATGAGATGGTTGTTTGTGAAAGCCAACAGCGCACTTCATGTAGCAACATCAACACAATCTCTATGCTGTATGTGCAATGCAAGCATGCACACGTTCACACTCAAAACAGATGTGGTAAAATATTTTCAATGATTGTGATAAATGGCATTTTACCACCATTTTCTTATCATGTAGTGTAATTTCTACATAAAATACAAAAACCTACAGTCATTATCTGCCGTAGCTAAAAACACTGTAAAAATATAATTTAGATTTAGATCCGAGCGCAGCAATGTGATTTGAGATTTTGCACCTCTAATTTCGGCACACAGTGATGCTTTGATATGATGAACAGAGCAGAAGAAACTTAATCATATTAGCTATGAAAATATTTATGTGTGTGTGTGATTGTTGAAAGTAAATTTTGAATTTTAATATAGAAATTACTGACACTTGAAACACAAAGGGTGGTAAAATGCAATTACACCACCACCACTAAAGTATGTTGCTACTTCAGTTTTGAGTGTGTGTGCATGTGTAATGGGGAACGAGTACACTTGGTTATCCTACAAAGTCTCATGATGTTTGTCACCCAACCCGTGTATAAGACAACGTATATAGTGTGGTGGGTTCAGTTAATGGCTTGCCATCGTAGTCAGTTGTGAGAGCGTGTGGCCATCCAATTCGATTGATTAGCGATAGATGCGTTGGAATGCATAATGCAGCGATTCTGAAGTCATTGGTGTTGCCACATACATTTGAATTGAATCCACAGATGTACTCTTTTGGTCGATATTTGACATTCTAGGGTTTTTTCCTCCGTTTTTATACAATTGTGTGTATGTGTGTGTGCGTTTATATGTGAGCTGAAGTTCAACGACGAGAGCACAGCAATCAATGGCAAACCATCGTTTTGCTATCATCGAATCTATTGGTACATCATTCACCAAATGCACGATGCAGCCATCAATTCCTTTCATTTTTGTACCAAAACCAATGGAACAATGATGCGCTCGATGAATTTCGTGCATAGAATGCATTATGCGCAGTGCAATAGTAGTTTGGCCCATTCCTAATGCCAATGCCCAAATGAAAGCAACGCGCACTCCATACAATTGACTCGATTGAAGCGACAACAACGAAAGCATCGCCAGCACCAACACACAATTGCTGTAACTAAGCATCTCGAACAACACTCGACGAATAATATGTTGGCTAAAAGACGAATAGAATAGTGACAAAAGTGGACAAAGAAATGCTTGCCGATGGTAAAATATTCTTCGTTGTGTGTGTGTGCATTTTTTTTGTGCCGTTCATTCGCTGGCATCAAGAATTCAATCGTGAAATGATTCAAAGCGGTCTGTCCTAGAATCTGTCTCGATTCGCTGTGCATCGAAATTCATTTGAGTTCACACAGGCGACGATCGGCTCACGAATACTGTGATGTCATGTAAATAAAACTTGATTATATTCTAAAAACAAATAAAACGTAATTGAAAAGTGGAAACGAAATTAGATAAATTTTCAATAGTGATGGAAATACGCCACACTGTTCCAAACCCTCAGACGATTTTATTAAGCTGAACGATATTGATTTGATCACGAATCGAAACCAAATGCAATGCGTTTAATCGCAATCACAGTATTCATATCATGATTGCTAAGCATGACCATGGCACAATGTGTTATCGACTAGTCAACAGTGTCGACTGGTGTGTGTGTGTGTGTTGGCCAATTTCAATTGCCCACAAACGAAATGCCTGATAATGAAATCGTATCAACGTTGACACTACAAAGTTGCAAATCAATCAACAAAAGAAGAATGGAGCCCATCGAATCCCAACTCTAATGGACTGCATTAAATCCCAATCTTCTGTTTAGTTTTACGATAATTTCATTGTTGCCATTATTAATTGAAATGTGATGCAATTTGCATCATGCAAATGAGTAACTCTTCCCATTTGTATTGAAATCTAAAAATTGAAATCTATTTTTAAGGTAAAATTTAAATGCCATTTGCGTGACAATATAACACCCACAAAACAAATTTAATTAGAAAATCTAGATACTCCATTTGCTGCTCAATACATTTGTCATGACCATGCGCTTGGCGACTAATTGAATTTCAAAGCAATGGCATTCTTTTTCCATTTTCATTTATATTAATCCTGGACACATGAAAAATCATGTGACACACGGAAAATGTGTGGAATTTGCTATTTTGTATGATAAAAACAAAAAAGACACCTAACATTTTGAAATATGAATAATTCATAAAAACGCATCGTTAGTTATGACCGATTTCGTCAGCATTTTGACTACGGTCCCTATCACTCCCGTTGCTTGAGCAGGGATCATTATTAGGAGTGTACAAAATGCAATGGACGTAGAAAAACAATTGAAATTTTTTTCCGGTTCAATGTACTTTGAATAGCATTGAATGCAATCATTTTCTCAAATTTCTAGATACATTGATTGATTTCTTGTATCTTCACAAAATGCTACAGCTTCAACAATTTACGAAGATGTATTAACTGTAAATCAATGAACTAAAATTGTATACAGATGTGTGTGTGAGTGTGAGTGTGAGTGTGGGATGTGAAATGCTTTTGCACTTGCATTGGCCAATGATATTAGTTTTGCTGGGAGATACAATTAATTTTCATTATCCTGTGACTTGTGTCTAGTCCATAACAATATCCGTATATTTGACCGGTGCTACTCAGATAGATAGCTACTGCCGCGCTCTTTCGAATTCGAAAATGAACGAGAATTGAGAGCAACAAGTGCGCAATTACAGACAACAGAAAGTGTGACAACGGTTGTTATGCAATTGCATGACGTTCGGTGGGTTAACATGGTAACATCATTGAAAACATTGATATTGTTCGATCAAGTATCACCAGCCAACTGCATGGCGGGTGTATATGGGTGTGCGGTTGTTCGTGTGTGTCTGTGCGAGTTTGATACGCGACAATTTTGTCTATGAAAGTGGCATGTTTTCGCAACTGCAATTTGTTATGCTTCATACACATAATATATCGAATCTGTATGCACGTATGATCATCAAAGTCCATAAAATGTGATGTAATTCGGTATATGGTGTGTTGTAGGAAACGGACATGTATCCCATCGATACATGGGAGCTAAAATATTGAACAATGAATACACAAAATCCATGGCATGTTACAATTTGTAGGCTTACGAATGGATTATTTAACGCTAAATTATCGCACACACACGCACACAAATAAGGCTTGCGTTGAAGCAACCAACGTTGTGCCCCCCACACACCAAAAGATGGAACAAATTCTCCACACTTATTGGTCTATCGATCACGTACACTTGCTTCATGTTTATGGGTCTCTATTTATCTTTGCACAACCAAACCAGTATATCTGGATTTATTAATTTCACCAGAAACATAATCTTAATGCACACACTTTGGCCGGCTGCATCACACACTGACCGCAATCAAATTTAATTGATTAAGAAAATACCATCGCTAACATTGGCGTTGGCGTGATGCTTATGTATCGGTCTATTCGGTTATGTGTCTATTTCGTGTCCACTGGTTCGCTCTTTGTTTTTTCATTTCGTGCAATTTTAAAGACAATTTCAGTTGTCATTTAGATAGAATTTTTGGATTTTGTACAACAATATGGATGAATTCAGCCTATTTATGTTGTATTAGTATATAGAACGGTCATTCGATCATTCATTTAGACAGCAGTAAATATATTAACGAGAGATATGTATATAAATTGATTGTTGTTTCCCGCCCCAATCAATCAGTTTGGATTTATATCGGATGAATGAAGACTGCTTACGACAAGAAATACGTCTATCAACTCCAGATATTTATGTTGCCAGCATCGCTCACCCATTGTGTGGCTGTAGCTACCATGGCAGCCACTGATGCTTCTGCTATTGCAGCTATTTCAATTCAAAATTACTCTTTCACATTGCATGCATTTACCAGAGATTGTACAACTCTTTTGGTTGGCTGTTGGATTTCGTTAGTTCATAACGATACCTGACAATGACGATGATAATGATAATGAGAACAATGCTTGCGCAATACGCAAAGAATAGGCGAACACAGCGAACGCAACGAAAAAAAAGGTGAACAACAACAAATGAATTGAAAGATGAAATACTTTACTCTTTCTTCCATCCATTCAGAATGGATCAATGTTATTCGTATTTGTTGTGTGCGTGCATTTGAATTGTATTGTTAGATATCGGTTTTAAACAAAAGTGGTAATCGACAGAGGTTTTATCAATGGGTTGAATATTAAAATATAAAAACCAAAACCAACAACGACCAACAATAATACTTTTATACAATGGATTAACGCTATGCAGGTTACTTATTGTGTATTAGAACCATCGGTTTATTAAAGTGCACTCACATTCACTCCATTCAATCGCGTTCTTTTTTTTGTCCGTGTCATGTTCACATCAGGCTCGTGCTTGTTTCTTTATTTTTCTTTCTTCTGTATGTGTTTATCGGTATACATACCATCGATTTCATACACTCCACTAACAGCAACTGTTTTGCTTGTTGTTGCATAAGTTGTCTTTATTCGCTTTTTCTTCATCTTATTTTTATTTTTCAATTTACAAATTATTTGTGTTGGGCGCAACTGTGTGAAAATAATCCATACGTAAAATAATCCATATAAAATGTGGAAAATACCCGAAATGTTGACACAGTGCCCAGACTCCTGGTGGATCATTCGCATGGCCGGGCTTAGTTACTTCGAACGATGTGCTAAACCATTTTTCTATTGTTCTGAGAAACTGAAAAAAACCTGTAAATTGGTTGCTTGTAGAAGTGCATGCTCACGATGAATCACAATCCACCGTGCCAATTCACTGCCACCCAGCAAACTCATAAAGTTTATTTGTTCTCAATATATACCAGCATCACAAAAAATACTTCAGCTCAAGATATTTTGCTGCATTGTTTTGGTCCTCCTACACAGTATGTGCCGGTGGATGTGTGTGTGTTTGTGTGTGTGTGTAAAACTGATACTCATTTTCTCCCTCATTCAAACTATGCTCACAATGTGGCAATTTTCATTCAAGCTTTTATATCGATATATAATAAAATAAAACCATTGAAAATTTTCAACATCATCATTACTTGCCTGGCAGTGTGGCGGTGTGTTGCAACTTTAATAAAACCAGACGCCATAATCTCAAACTCCTCTTTACGCTCTAGCTATCTGTCTCTCTGTCGTTTTTTTTTTCTCCCCCCGCTATGATGATGAGGTTGGCTCAAGGATTCGCTTTTTTTTTATTTTCATGAAAGAAAAAAACCCCGCTTTTAATATACTTCCCGTCGATTCATCTATCTGTTGCTGGTGCAACCGTATTCATTCGATTTTCATAGTATATCCACGAATGATGAACGGGAACCAAAACCGAATGGCAACGATGACGATACTAACGCCAGCACCCCAAAAGATCTATGACAATGTAAAAGAAAAACGCAAATTGTTAAAACCTTAATGCTCTTCGCATTTTTCAATAGCAAGTATTTATTGTTCCATCGTTGCCGGCTTATTCATTCAGTTAACGGGATTGAGAGGGAGATTGGGATGAAGGTGGGACAAGGGGGAGCGAGCAAGAGAGAGAGAGAGAGAGAGAGAGAGAGAGAGAGAGAGAGAGTGTGTGTGTGTTTGTGTGTGTACTGTGTATAATCACATGGTTTTATTCAGGATGAAATATATTTTTGTGTCGGAGAATTTCATACACATGGTCGATGTGTGCCAGTGAAAGAATGAGAGTTTTGAAATTAACTATCAATGGTTTTGACTCAATTTTTCCATGCGGTAAATACTCCCAATATCAGCCAACAACAACGAAAAAACACAAGATTCTTTGGGTTTCGAAGCGAACAACCATGAGCTACTCTAACGTTTTTTCATTAAATTAGGGTTTCACCCAAAAATTGGATGAGTCGAGGAGAGAAAACTCTTCATTATATAATTCAGTACACAGCATCAACATTACTGAAATTGAAAAAAAAAGAAACAAAACAGATCAAGATAAAGGCAAAAAGTGGAAAAAGTTGCAAGAAGTGAGCCAAGCCTCAACCGAAACCTGGATGTTGAGGAGAAGAAAGCATCGCATTGTTACTGAAACGCAACCAAATACCACGGTACCGAACGTATCTCTCTGGCTCTGTCGCTCTGCATATGCACAAAATGGTTACATTATAGTATCATATCATATTACCATTTCGAATTAAATTTCATCCGTGTAGGTTGTGCTCTGCTGCGTTGCATGTAAGCAAGGTTAATTGAAATATTTTAAATATTTTCATTGTTTGTGCTGCTTCACTCGTGTGTATTCTCAAGTGAATGGCAGCACACACAAAAAAATGGACGAGCGAAACCAAGTAAGCACTACGATCGTGAGCATGACTCCACCAAATAACAATAATTTCATTAGTTAGGGATTTTTCAATGTTTTCCGCATTTCACTGAGATTTCTTTCTCATTCTGTTCTCTCCCTCTCTCTCTGTCTCTGTCTATATATCTCTCTCTCTCTCTCTCTCTCTCTCCTTCTCTCTCTCTCTCTCTCGGGCATCTCTCTGACATATCCACAATTTTTATTCGAATCTGGGGGACGCCTTTTGTTCATTCCGTTCAACTACATGCTTCGTTCCATATCTTTGTGACGTGCCATTCAATGTATTCATTCGTTGACTTGATGACAAAAGTCACATTTAAATCCCGAACAATACAGCCTCGGTGAATGTGAACAGCCAAACATTTTAGTTTGATGATCATGTTTTATTTGACAGATTCCGTTGTCGTAGACCCTCAGTTGAATGATTCGTCGGCCACGTACAATGTTATGTTAAGGATACACACACACACACACTCCACAGTGCACAGCCAAACCGAACACTTCGAAAACCATCTCGAAACCATTGTTGCAATCCCACCAAAGTGATGTATAATTTTTTTTTCTGTTTTGTTTAAAGGATTTTCATCTTTTTAGATGCCTCTCTCTTCCTCTCATACGGTCCCTGCTTATCTCAACAATTCCGAATTCATATGACGGAAGAAAAGTTTTCATTTTGACGTAATTTTCAGAAAAGAATAATTCTTTTTTATGAAAGACGAAAAAAAATGAATAAAACGAAAGAAGCGCATAAAGAACGACTAGAACAGAATATCAACAGTACAAACGAGAGAAGAAAGAAGATGGGAAAAAAAGATTATATATATGAAGAAAAGGAAAATGACTAAACTGCAGGGAAATTCGTTGAGAGCGATGAGGTTTTGTGTTTTAAGTATTAACATCACGTACCAAATACACATCATATTCAGCTGAGGTTGAAGTATAAAATCCATAAGTGGCACATGTGAAGTCAAAAATGGCAAAAGAAAATATCCGATTTACACAGATTCATTCAGTGAATGGAATCAGGGGGTGGATTGATAGCGATGCCGGCATTCGAAACGTTTGACAACAACCAACAGAACGAAAACATCTTCGATGAACACACGAAAGACATGATACAAAAATACAATTAAAAGCACATTAATCACATACGATTTTGCTTCGTTTTCAATTTGATGAAATCCAATCGTTGACAAATCGTTAACACAGTGGCTATCTCGTTTGGCTGGTTGGCATTGTGATGCACATCACATTCACAATATCATCTCTGTTTTCACTTGACATTTTTTTTTCGTGTGTAGCAAATGGGAAAATTCGGCTATTTTTTTGCCATCGGGAAATCTTGATGTGATTTTATCATTTTGTGTGTCAGTTCTGTTGGAATAACCGGTTTTTTTCCCCTCCGTTTGCTGATTGAATGGCATTACAGACCAATTCAGTTTGACAAGAAGAAAAAACTACATGGATTTTTCGTCATATCTTAAGTTTTTTTGTTTGTGTGATCAAATTTCATTGTATCTTTTAGCACTGGCATTTTCTTTCTTTTTGGTTCAGAAGTTACAAGTTTAGTTTGATTTATTTTCTATGCGAATTGAGAATTGGGGTAAAACTATCTTTTAATTTGACGTTGTTATCGACACATGATATATTGAGTCAGGTGAACAAGCAAAAATGAAAAATGAAAAATTAAATTTTTAAATCCAACACAAATGAAAAGCTTAATGCATAGAACATAGTGTGCAGATAACGTTATAGAAATAAGAATAATATCTTGTCTTCTGCGACTCTATTGATGTAAAATTCGAGAATCATTTCAATGGCGAAGCGAGAGCACTGTGAAAAAGACCAAGAGAACCCAACAAAAAATAAACAACAACGGCAACGGTTAAGATTACCACATCTAGATATTTGACAAAGATGTATGTATGTGGTGTATGCGCATGCATACACAGTGAAGACTTAAGTACTAAAAATGTCACATTGCCGTACTTTTCATTCAAAAAGTACAGATTTTCTATCAGTTAGTACCAAAGTACTTGCGCAGAAATTCAAAATGAATATTCAAGGCTAGTACTTTGGTACTTTTAAATAGAAAATCGGTACTTTTTGACAGAAAAGTACTTTAATACGACATTTCTAGTACATAAATCTTGAATGTGTACAATTCTATAGAATTGAATCCATCAGTCACTTTTTATCATGGCTATTTTCACACAAACAAAACAAAATATGTGACATTTTGTTAGCAGTCGCGCAACACACAATTCAACAATCACAATTTTCATTTCAAATGATGCAAAATAATAATTAATTGAAAGCCATAAGTCAAATAAGCCAAAACTAGCGCATCATTCATGTTAGTATGAACATTTTTCATTTATTATTCGTCCATTTCATATCGAATCAAATCTGGACACGGACAAGGGCTATCAATAGTCTGCAATGGAACACACAATTATTGTTGACCAAATACCATTTATGTAACACAAAATGCAACAAAAAGACCATTTGAACAACAAAATATCCGCGAGATTGAAACGTCAACTGAAAAATGAGATCAGTTTGATTGAAAAGGTTTTTTTTTGTGTGGTATCCGCTGTAATAATCTTAATCCATGTAAAATAACTGGGTGTTTTTTTACAGTCGTGCTGTGCTCCCTTAGTCTAGCTAATCAACACGTAGTCAAATGTGATGAATGAAAAGATGGATCTCTCAGTGCAACGCTGAAATTATTTGATGGTTGCTATCAATCAGCAATCACAGTGTTTTTTTGCGATTGAATTCATCAGAAGAACCATACATTTAAATGACCGTTTTTTTCACTCTTTTTCACCCTCTCTCACCCTCACTTTCATTGAGGCTAACACACACACACACGACAAATGTAAAAAAAAACACGTCAAACATTTATATTTAAAAGCTGAATGGGAAAAAATTGGGAAGCGCTTTGAATGGCAAAGTAATACGTTCCGTCAGAATACGAAAACACTGCGCAAAAATACATTCATCACTTTCGTAAATGAAGAAATGAATGTATATGACAGATAAAAAGCTGTAAAACAATAGCACTTCGCGACAGAACAATCATTTATCAAGGCAAACGTCAAGCTTTTTTTCTCTCTCTTTCTCACTCACTTTGATTCACGCGATGCGAATGAGCGAGCTCGGTTGTAATACCATACGACAAGCTTTTTTTTCTCACTCGTTCGAATGTTTTTAATTTTAAAACCATGATTGTTGTTGGTGTATATGTGTGTATGTGTGTGAGTATGCGTTTTTTTTGTGTGTGTATGCATTCTATTCACTATCGCTATGCCATTTATGTTTTATGCGAATGCGGTTCATGCGTTTCACTCGAGTGAAATGCTGCTGTGCCCATCTCCGGTCCATTCCTATCAATGTTGAATGATTTGAATCCATATCAGGTTTCATAGCATGTAAAAATCCGAATATGATGAGTAGCTCGGCCAGACAAATACAATTAAAGACATAGTCAACAAAATGCCAACCGCGGATGAACTGAAATTGTATGAGAGTTGCTAAAACGAAAAACGTCCACTAGATAGAGTACTTCTGAGCATTGGACTGAGCTGCTGTATAGCTAACGAGAGTTATACTGAATTTGTTATACGTGCATCTCCCTAGACCCCACTGTGGATCATTTCTCATTTCATATGGATGTGTCTCAACCTGTTCATTTCTGTCTCATTGTTCAATGCCAACATTGTCTCTGTTTGCCGCTCTGCATCGCTCATTATGACCTAGGCATCACATGCAATGAGTTTAACGATGCACTTTTTATAGTTTGTTTTGTTTCGAGGGCAGATGCGCGCGTGTTGTGCAACACAAGAGAATGACAAAAAAAGGAAAAATAAAAAAAAAAATTCTGTTAAATGAATATGAATTAATAAATATTCCATCTGACAGCTTACAAAAATATTTTACATAATCAACGTGATCGCGCCGTTTCATTTGGCATTTGGTGACAGTGCGATAGAGTGAGAAACGGAAGAAGTGAACCATCAGTGCGATCAGTTGGTGTGCATCAGTGTGTTTTTTTTCATCATACTATAACTCATCATTCATATTCCATGTGGGGATTACCTCTGAACAAAGACGAAATAACACAAACAGTCAAACAACCCATTCGAATGAGAAAAATTATTCGAATCTGTTATGGCTTTCACATAGATAGGGCAATTGCAAGGGTGTGCTAGCAAAAAAAAGCATATACATTATTTAAATTTAAATATTTTTTAAAATAGTCGCGCATTCAAATGAACAACGCGTTGCATCAGAGGGAAAGGGAGTAAAAAAAACAGCTGCAATAGCAGCAGCACCAGCACCAACAACAACAATAATAATAACAATAACGACTCCACTCATCCGCATATATGGAATCATAGCAGTAACAGCATCAACAAAACAAAAATGCAAAATGCATAAATGTTTTTTTTTTGTTGTTGTTGTTCGAAATGCATTCGCGTGTATATGTCCTTTATAGATCCATGCGACTCGCTTGGATAAGTGCATATAAATATACACAAATGAAGTGTTCATCATAAATTGAAGAACGTGAAGCATACTGCATAACAACAACGTGGAAAGCTGAGAGAAAATACAAAAAAAACACCAGTTGATTTACTGCATTAATAATTATGCTTGTCAAATATTCCAAAAATTTATTTTAAAAAATGCAAAAGTATTTCGCTTGACGTAAGCGAGTTGCAATTGACAAAAAAAGCAACAACAACATTTTTTAACCGATTCACATCATATAGTGGTACAATAACAATATGACGAGACAAAAAATGACGCAACTTTTCAAGTTAAAATGTTCATGACATGCTGAAAAATAATTATTATTATTTCAAATCGAATGCGCACTGCTTTTCAACGAAAATTTACAATCGCTATGAATTTACGCAAAACTCAATCCAACACAATATTAATGAATTGGTTTTGATTTTTTTTCTTTACAGAAAACGAACGTTTCGACAACGAAAAATTTCAATTAGAACTAGCCTAGTTCGACTAGAACGACAGTAATTGATTTATTGTAATTACATTTTATGAATTCGTTTGTTTTTTTTAATTTTTTTTTTGTTTATTCAATAAAACGACGCTCACATTTTGCATTAGCTTTTATTCATACTGATGTATGCTAATAGCACATCAAGAGCTCTTTCGCTATCTATTCATTGAATGAATTGATTCAATTAAAATATCTATCGATTTTGTTGTTGTTGTTAAACATTGATTAAGTGACATTTGCCTTAATACACATTTTAGAAAACCGACGACAAAGAAGAAGAAAATGGCAACCGTTCAACGAAAATTAGTTCACAAGCAATTTAATTCACCGATCGGCCTGTATTCGGAGAATAATGTAAAGTCAACGCTGAATCGAGAGTTGAAGGCATTCTCGAATGGCACCATGGGGTAAGTTTGTGTGTGTGTGTGTAATCCTGTAATAATTACTACCAAAATCTAGTATTGAATCCATCTTTTGCACAAATTTCGCGAAATTTTACACAAATTGAATTTGCTGCGAATTAGCTATTTAACTATTTATAAAACCCAAAAACCAAACATATAATCATATTGCATATATAGAATTTACAAGCTAATATACTAGCTAGATTGATATTCGATCATTCATTATTAACGATGCAAATGAATTTAACAAAATGGATTCTACCGCCGCAGTCGAACAGTAGACGACAAGGAATTATTGGTATGGATATAAAAATGCAATCTGAACTGAACCAAAATCAAATTGATTTAATTTAAAATGTCTAACATTTAACAAACAACAACTACAACAACAACAAAAAACGCTACTAATTCAAAACACACACCACGGAGCATGCAAGTGTTTAAACCGCACCACAAGCTCAAACTTTTTTTGTTGTTGTTGCAAAAAGCATTAGTATTTACAAGGAACTTATTCGTACTTGTGAGGGCTGAAGACAGTGTAAGTTCCCTACAAGTATTTTCAACAGAATGTGGGGAGGGTGGATGGATGGGGAAAAAGGTGAGTGCCGTGATACAAAAAACATTTGCATGCAATCAATTTGTTCGCGCATCCCAACTGAAAATTAAATGTTTCAATAAAGTGATAGACCGTTTTTATGGTGTACTATGCGTTGCGTTACACGGTTACGCTGTGATCATAATCTCTCTTTGTTATCAACTTGATGGCATCATTAGTGAAAATAAGCTCTGCCTGTACAATCTTTGGCGTAACACCGTTTTCACGTCAACTTTTTCACGGGAACTCGGGGAATTTATTTCGGTAAATCGTTTCTTATGCCCGTTTTCTTCAGCATTGATGAAAAACATTCAAATGAGATTCTTCGAATTTAACACGAATGGCCTTCTGATATAAGATTCTGTATCATTTACTCGAAATATTCATGTGAAACTATTCGAATCGGGTTTTCTCCGTTTTACATGAATCGTTTCACATGAAATATTGATATTTTGTTTTGCAAACGTCTATAGAACAGTTGGCATTTTTTGAATATTGCTGCTGATTATTGTTTCACAAAATGTGTCTGCTACCACACAAAAACGAGCAAAGTGTTCAACTATCATTTTATTTTTGCGCATTTTCCAATTTACATAAGTATAATTTATTGACTATATTGTCTATTAACTGCGAATAATCTTCAAAAATGCAACGCAATTGCATTGCATTGACATGGAAGAATGTTATTGAATGGTTTTTCAATTTGATTTTGTTTCGTATTTTTGTACATCAATCTCACGGAAACATTTATTGCAATATATTTCATGAGCATCATTCAGCAGTGAGATATGTGGGTTGTGTTGCCACAAAACGTAGTCAATTGAATAAAATGGTTGTGATTTATTTTTAATATGGTATTAATTTGGCGAAAATCAATTAGGCATTGAATTTCAAATGAAAATTTATGACAGATTCATGTAAACTTTAGTTGATTCAATTCTAAGAAATTCAACACAATTAAATAAATTTATTGAATTGGACATTTCATAAACTATAAATGCTTTAGTTATTTGCCATCAAGATCGTGTTGCGAATACGAATTTCCATTCTAAAATCGTGGAAATAAATGTTAAGGAATGCGCATTAGGGTGGCCTTGATAGAATCCACTTTTTGTCGATTTTTTTTTGTCTTCCCAACTAAATAAACATTTTCCCAAAGATTACAACCGATACAAAAACATTTATAACTGATCCAGAATCACTCTTTCGATCATGTGCTATTCCCCTATAAAAAAGGTTTACTATGAAGATTTGATGGTAAGGATACCCAAAAATGTAAACTCAATTATTTTACCCACATTATTTTTATTTTTTCAACAAAAACCAACTGTATACAAATACCGAGGCATATCTGGAACAATATTGATTATAGGAAATCCTATCTCGAGACTAGTTTAAAAAAAATGTGATGCACCTTGAATCGAATTTTTTTGGGTAATTTTACCATCAAAATTTTCATAATAGAATACTTTTGAGAAGAAAAATCTCGAAAAGAATGTTCTTGAGCAGTTTCGAACGTCTTCGTACAGGGCTTGAAAATATCATAAAAATATGTTATTCTTACGAAAATTCGCATATATGCGAAGTATTGCAACGAAATTGGATCACCCTAATGCGCATGCACAATTCAACAAGATTTTCATCTACTATGCTCTCTTTCAATCTCCACCAAGTACGTCTATATCTATTCAGCATGCTATCACAATCTCGTAGAGCAGGTAGCAAAACAAACCCAAAACACACAGACACACACACAAAAATCCGTATCAATGCATTAGAACTATTTCGATAGCTGTTGTTCCGTAAAGCCAACGACCCAATATCCCTGTGGATTTTATTGTTGTTGAGCTGAACAAATGGCCGTTAAATATACACAAAACTCGTCGAAATCTATTCCTAGTTGATTTTATGGATTATATTACTCCATCCAAAAGCTCAATATTTACATTCAATCTTATCTGTTCATTGGGTGGTGTCCCCGTTCGGTTTTACAGTTTCGTTTTGAGTCGATTTTTAATACACTCACAGGGATTTGACCCGATCACCAGTGGGAGACAAAGAGAGAGAGAGAGAGAGAGAGAGAGAGAGAGAGAGAGAGAGAGAGAGAGAGAGAGAGAGAACGAAAAACGAAAGAAAAAAAATGAATCAATGGAACAATTTATGGCTAATCTCCATTCTAAAATGAACAGCATGATTGAAATTAAGATGTTCTATTTTGTCAATGACCTAATAAATTTTAGATGAATAAAATGCATTATGCACAGCAAGCACAGGATGACAATACTAATCAAGTACTGGAATGATGATGAATGGTAGAAAATCCAAAATATCGAGAACACAGCATCTGCAATGATGACTATAGATGTTGGATGATCTGAAGAGATTGCAAGCATTTATTTTACCAAAAAGTTTGAGCAATAAACGGAAAACTATTCAAAGAACATTCGCCGCGAATGCAAGCAAGCATATTTTACTTCGGCAATTTCAGAGTATATTCTTTAAATTGAGATTTAAGCTCGATGGCATAATGATTTAACGCATTACATTTTTTTCCGTGCGATTTTTTTTTGTTTCATTCAACTCTGTTGTGTTTTTATGCGTATTAATAATCCAATTGGATTATTCGCTCAATTTTATTTATTTATTCATATTTTTTAAGCCACTATATGCAAATGTGTTCAAAATTGAATTTCATTATGAAAGGCGAAGCGAGACGCCAGGATGTCATTGATTTATATCACAATAAAGTTGGTCGAAGCGGAAAAAAGCAATTGCGCAACCAGGCAAATCAGGCCTGAAGCCATCATATGAAATTTTCCATGGAAGCAATTTTTTATTGTCTCTTTTCTTTTTTTTTCATTTTTTTTGTTTAAATTCTCTGATTAAATTACAAAATCTACCAGTTTATATCCGGCAATAAGGTCGCATGTAATTCCATTGTATCAAGTGGCCATAAGGAGCACGTGGAAAATAAAACCAGCAAATGGTTAACCATTGTATCGTATATATCTAAAATGATGTTCTCGTATTACAGCCGTCAACTCATTAATGGCTGACACACAATGTTCATGGCGTTACTCGTAATGTGCGCGTCCAATTCATTTGATGCTATCTATAGAATATGCATATCACATATAAATATAGATATTTAGATCTGAATCAGTCTCGACATCATTGATTCCGTCTGAAAATGTCCTCATTTTACACGTGAATTGACTGGAAGTCGTTGAAAATGGATGTCCAAATGCTCAAGCACGTTTGCGCTAATTACGAAATTTCGGTACGATTTTTTTACGGCCGTAGTCGGTTGATATGAAAATTTATTTGCGATTGGTTTTAATTATGAGCCACCATTGAACCATTTTACCGTTACGGCTTTTGATGACACGTTTCAACAGCATCTTTGTTCATTTAATTTGGCGAGGGGGACCGGTGGTGGTGGAGGTCCTGGAGAGAAAGTATGGGTTGCAAACCATTGAGTCGTCGTGCGAACGCTTTGAGAATTTGTAGTTTAACTCATTTTGGAATTTCTCATCTCGTATTGTTTGATGGCTCATGTGGGTGTCATACAGTCACCCGGGCACGTTTTTATTTCACCTCATTGAAGTACATTTGCATTCATTACAAAATTGTTTCGTGTAATGCGATGTTTAGGCATTTTTCGGCACGAATCACGTACCCCATACTACAAGCGTATATACTAGCTGCCATGTCAACAATATGACAACATGTTTTGCATGTGTTGTTTCAGGTGAAATTGACAACAAAAATGCAAACACCTGAATTTATGACTGAATAAATGGTGGCACATATGTTTAATCGACATAAGAAAATGGAATTTACAGTTGTCATGTGTCTCATTCGACAGTTTTAAACGAACACTGAATACCAATTTCGTGTTGACTTTTCCATTTCAAAAATGAATATGAAGTGAATTTGGCATTGTTTTTTTTTCTTCTGCTTCTGTGTATGTGCATTGTGCACATACCACTGGTATGTGGGACTTATGAAAAGTGAGATTCATTTTGTGGCATCGTGTTCCAAATATGATTAAAAATTAATCATTTTCATCATCCACTTGCATCCCAGAAATCAGGAAAATGAGAGTTTGCATTTATTTTGAAATGAAATTTCTTACACATTGACACAGTCAATATTCAACACAAGTCATTAAAATATCTGAATAAACAAATGGCGTGAAACAGAAATTGCTCTCAATTTAATTGAGTATATAGAACCATACATACCGGTTGTCCAAAGCAATCCATAATATTTGGTCAAGGTGGCCACCAGTCGTTGCAACGAAACGAGTCAACCGGGCAAACATTCGCAAGCGCCATACCGAACATCACAGACAAGCACACAACGACAGAACCAGAGGACAAAAAAAAAATTACAACCGAAAGAAGAGTTTAAAGGGAGCAAACGGTAGTTTAAAACTTTGAAATTAAATTCAGTGGCATCGTCTAACTAATCAACTTAATGTGTCTCATCGGAGCAGTGAATTGAATTTTCTGCATGTTAAAATGGATGTGAATGTTGACACACTGAAATGAATGACGTTAACAGGGAAACTGCATAGTTTTCCATCTAATATCTAGTTTCCAAACGAACGAAGAAGAAGAACAAAAAAATGTGTAGACTCTCTATCTAGGCAATGAGCGTTCAAACCCTAAAAGCAAAGACGAACCAACGTTGGAAAAACGTAAGGAAAATATTGTTAAATTTACTGGAAGCAAATTAAAGCTATAAAATCCAAAGCAAAAAAAAATTCAAACCAAAACCCAATCTAAAATCATACATAATGGTGTTTTTTTGGCAATGTGGCCACCTCCCATAAAAATGCTTATATTTTATGAATGCGATTGTTTTTCCGTAACTTCTACTACATTTCGTTTTCTTTTCGCCCGAATTTCTGTGTGTTGGAGCATATATTTGGTCTTGTGTGGTTGGTACAGAACAGAGAATAAGAGAAATAAACACACTCACAATGAAGACGAGACTATCATTTTTATTTATATTCGCCTTGAAAAGACCATTATGGCAATCCACTGAATATCACACACATTTGTGATAAGTGTTTTGGTTGTATTTTTATAGCTTCTATTCGTACGCACAATCATAATGTTATACACATTTGAAAAATATCCACACATTTCACACAAACACATTGTAAACACAAAATGTATTTTAAGAAAAACGAAGAAAATATCTTCATTTATGGTTGCCCGGATGATGTGCGAAAAACGAGACCAATGTTAGTGAAGATGGGGGGGGGGGGAGAGGGGAGGGGGTAAAACTACCGGAATGAATATACCCAATATATTTTAACGAAAATTCTATTTGTTTAGACATTACAGCCGATTAGATAGCATATAAGCTGCTTGCAAAAACCAAATGAACCACTTACATTTAAAGAATCGAGGTGCACGCTACACTCATGATAAAAACCCCAATGGAAATAAATCACACCATTAAAAGCTTTTATTGCTACGGTCGGTTTCATTCGATTGGTGTGGACACGACCATTGGAAAATTGTAGCACAGCACACAGACGACATTCAACTATTTTCACAACGTTCGTTCGGCTGCCGTTATTTTGTCATCGTTTCTCTATACCGGTATGTTAAATTAAGCTCAAACGTCAATAAAATTGTGCCCGTGTCTGTAAAGTGGTCGGTTTCTGAACTGAAAACTAAAAGCTAAAATTCGAAAAATAAATAATGAGCGAAAAAGTGAATAGAAAAAAGATGAACAAAACGTTTGATGAATCAAATAAAAAATGCATTTCCGCATGGAACTTGGACATATATTTAAAAAGCAAAAAAAAAACAAAAATGGGATAAACGATTACAAGTACTTCGGTCGAAAGTTAAACTAACTTGAGAAACTTTACCGACAATTAATTTAAATCCGAGGTCGTGAAAGCAAATAGTGCTTTGGATTTGTGGCATTTGTTGCTGAGCTGCACAGCTTCACATACACACATATGTAATGCTTTTACCACGAGCAAAAGAAGTTTTTCTGTTTTTTTCGTTTTTTTATTTCAATTCTCTCAGCTTTCTCAACTAATATCCAACAGCATTAAAATGTGCAAATTTGAACACATGAAATGTTTAATTTTTGATTGAACTCAAAGTAGTTTCTTTAATTCAAAACGGCTTTGAATTGACTTGTGTTATTTTTTTTATACTCGTCTCTCCGGAGTCTTTCTTAACATTTAATAATTCATAATAGAATAGTGGAAAAGTTGGTTGAGTGGCAGTGGGAAAATTTAATAAATTTTCGGTGAATCAAACAGAAAAGAAAAATACAGCCACCCTCAGACACACACACAAACAGAGAGAGAGAGAGAGAGAGAGAGATACTCAGAAGAGAAGAAATAAAAGAGTGAAAAACACTTTAGGCGAATAGCATATTGCATTTCGGTTATTTTATGAAGATCTATTGAGTTGAAAGCATGAACTGTTTTGCGAAAACCGTTTGGATTTTTATATCACATTTTCCAACTTTGTTGGAAGTTATTTTGTTGTTTTTGTTGTCGTTATTGTTGCCCCCATGAATTTAATCAAGTGCATGCGAATTTCATCAGTAGTGTTGCTATTGCAATATCATTTCAAGCATTTTTATTCGCACATCACTTTAATATTGCGTTGTTTTCGCTACAACTTTCTCACCTGGTTTTTTGTTTGTTGGTTTGTTTTTGTGCAGTGTTGGCCATAGGCATTGCCATGGAATGACAACAAGGCAATTGTTTTTTTTTTTGGTTTGCATTTTATTTGAGTGAATGTGTGAGTTTGGTTTTGTGTGTGTGCGGTGAGACGAGGGTGTAATATTCGGTCGATGTTGTTTTCAACTTGAAAATATTTCATCCATTTTAAACCGAGAGAAATTTCAGTCTTTCATCAACAACAACAACCAAAGTCCACAATAAAATATAAATTGAGTTGGACTTGGTACTTTGCGGTAATTGGACTCCACTTCTCCGATTGGCTTCCGACTTTTCTTCTGATGTAAGTGTATGTGTGTACATCTTTTAACATTTATTGTCTGGGGCCTATTGTTCGATTTTTTTTTTTCAAATTGAGCATTTCATTTAGTTTCCGTATGATTTTCAATGTAAAATATGAACATTTCAAAGTTTTATGAATCTTTTCAACTGAAATCTATGAAATTTTCAACAAATGTTGTGCGCATGAAATCAATAGTATCAAAATTTGTTGAAAAGTTCATATAAATTCAGTTGAAAAAGATGTGAAAAAATGTGAAATGTTCATATTTTCGCATTGAAAATCATAAGAATATTGGATGAAATGTGCGAAAATACGAACAATAGGCCCCTGGTTGAAATGTAAATGTATTCAGCATGAAAATTAGTTTTCTTAAATTTGTACGGTTCTCCATTTTTTACGGCATCCGAAGTGAAAACTTCATCAATTTACAGGATTTTGCTTTTCTAGTGTGAGAGCTGGCCATGGATTATGGATTTTTGGTTTTATATTGTGTGTGTGCGTATGTGAAAAGACCATTCCAACGACATACATATTTAGATGCTTCAGACTCGAACTTTGTCCAAGTTCTTTTTCGTTTGTTGTTCGTAAATTTTGAATTTTGCATGAAGTAGAAACATATTCTCGTGATGCACATCGAATTCGTTTCTATGTTGCTGTATTTCCTGTCTCATATAGCCCGAGTGTACAATGCACAATGAATTTATTATATGGATGTTGATATCTGTGGTGTTGTTGTTGCTTTGTTGCTCGGTTTACACGCAATCTCGAATACAATTGTCATCGCCAAACGTTTCAATATTCCAAGAAAACATGTTCAACAGCAGCAAATTTAGAGGTAGAGAGAAAGAGCAACAACTTCGTTTCATAATGCGTGTTCAAAGGAAGATGGCAAGAAAAAAATAGTGTTCTATTTATAAATATGCTTCATATGATAGTCTTATGTTGGTTTGAGTGAAATTGTAAACTAAAAATACAATAAAAATCACTCAATTTAATGCAATTTATGTTCAAGATACACTTTAACATCGCATGTGATCATACACAAAACCGATTGACAATAAACGAATGCAATTGCTCACACATGCGCATCAGATAAATGAATAGTTTAAAAAAAAAGTAAATAATAAAACCAATATAACCTCGATAGGAACCGATAAGAACCAGAATACAAATTGAAACATTCGAAAAATGTGTACGTTTTGTCAGCAATCAAAATGCAATATAGTAATTGGTAGCACTTGTTGACTTGAAATTGCCTTCTCTACATGCAACCAGTGTGCAATCCAATGTGGGTGTGTGTGTTGATCTTTTTTTTTCGGTTATTATCGCCGGAGTAATATCCAACAACCATAACAATAATAGCACATTGGCCGATTGTGGTGATAGAGCTGTTGGAAGAACGGTTCGCCTGGATTAACACTTCACATCGGAAAATATCTTATCACCTTATTTAATTCAATGTTCATGTTTCTGTTCACATTATCTCTGTGCGTTGTTGTTGTATTCTGGTTTTTTGGCATTTTTTTTTTGTTGCTATCACTAAGCTGCAAAGTATCGGATCCTTTTATGCCAAATGAAATTCCTATCTCGCATAATTCAAATGGCAAAGACAAACAATTCGGGCCGGATTATAATAAATGTTTTGGTTAAATTTTCGAACGACAGCAGTACTGTCTGCCGGTCCGGTCCATGTAAGTCCAGTTCATAGCTATGTTGCTAATGTATACATTGTCTTATTGCTGTCTGAATATTCTCTATCATTTGAATGTCATTTATCCATCGAATAACATTTTAATCATAATTGTGATGGAATAAACCGGAGATTAAGCCATCATAATAATTAATTGAACGCAATTTAGCCAATGAACTTGAATTTTGGTTGAGTTTTTTTTTGTTGTTGCTTCTGTTTGTCCCTTGAAGCAGTCGTTGAAGTGACACATGCTTGTTTTTGTGCATAAATTTCAGTTTGAACGATGGATATTTCGTGTTTTTTTCTGTATGCGTCTGTTTGATGCAAAATCATCACAAAATATACTGATGTTTTGTTAATAAACAACTCTGACACATGATATACATAAAACGATCCTGAGACTTTACGAATGAACATAGATGAAAAAAAAATTCACACACACGCACATATTCACACACATAGTGAAAAAGGAAAACCTCGTACACGATGTCAAAACTTTTTGGTAACAGTAAAACCACGCTTGAGAATGGTAAAGTTTTTGCTGAATGAATGGATGAGAAAGAGAGAGGGAGCGAGAGGAGTAAATGAGTGAGTAAAAGAGAGACAATAATAAATCACTGATACTGATAATTATGGGTCTTAATTTGCCATTTGTTTCGCTTTGAGCTCTGATGATGCCATTCATTCATTTAGACATTTCACTCAGAGATTAGCTCTTTCTCGGTGGATGATAACTACTTGCCTGCGCTTATCATGTGGCCCATGCCTCGATGGCATTTCGGCTACACATGATATTCTATCAGTAGCATTTTCTCTCCATGAGTTCATCGCATTTTCGCCCGTTATATTTGATTAGCAGCTTAAAATGCTTGAATTTCCATGCCATGGCATGTTTTCTGTTAGTTTTTTTGTTTTTGTTTTCGTCTCCCTCGTTCTATGCGCGTTGCACACCCTCTCCATCCCGTTGTTCCTTTTATTTATGGGAAGGCGTGGGCGTGGGTGATGGGTAATAACTCGGAATTATTTCATCGGATCTAATCACTAATAATCCATTGCGACAATTCATTTCATTCGCGATCTTCTCTCGGTGTCTCATTTGCTCTCTGTTTACTGTTGCTTTTTCACATGCCAACGTGCAGAGACATTTTCGACAGATTCCGCCTTCGAAAGCGTCACAAATTCGATATATGTATGCATACCGATTTGTTGAATGGAATTTATGTGTGAAAATCTCACATTATTTTTGCTACGGGCAAGTGCTGAATGATATATGAAGTGATAAAACGACTGAGGCTCAAAAAGTATAGTTCAGACTTCAGAATGCTTCACAACAGCAAAAAAAAGATAACTTACAAAAGAATGCACGATCGTGTTTCGAAACATACACAACCGACAAAAATGCGTACGCGTAACCCAAATTATAGAAATAGATAGTTGGAGAAGGAAGTCACCGTCAATTAGTGTATGATTTTATGCAATGAATACTTTATTTAACAGCAGTTTCTTTTTCTGTTGCATTTTTCAATAGGCAAATTATACGTTTTATATTTATGGTGTTAAATGTCTGTTGATTTTCATATGCGATGCTTTCGACATTCGCAATGAATTTTGGGGACGGGACGGTTGAGCCGTGTGATTTTTTATTCGTCTCTTCTTCTGCCTTTCTTTTGACAAAATATTGCCGATTTTTCAGCAGTTTTTGTTGGATTTTTGCGCGCCATTTCAAGTTATGCCACTCATAGACATACAGATATACTAGAAGCCCGAGCAGCAGCAGCAGCAGAAGCAACAGCAACGACAGCCAGCTAGAAAGTGAATGCTTGGAGGAGCGAATGAGACGTGTCATGAATATATATGAATCGTAAAATGTCTATGATGTGCTAGAGCTCTCCTGATTTCGGTGGAATTCTAATCCAAAAGTTACAACGCGAATGCCATTTCTACGAAAGCTTATCAAACAGTTTCACGTTTACATTTTTCACAGTGGTAGAATCTGTAGCGGCAACGCCAACCATCGCTTTATACGCTTTATTCACACGAAATGCAACATTCACGCTGTTCAAATACAGTCTCGGCTTGGGCCGAGCGTGAGCGAATCGAATGTGTATGTGTACAGATCCATGGCTCTATGATTGCTATGACTTTGGGTATGCGAGTGAGTGTGAGCGAATTATTTCTTTTTTCGGTTCGTTTTTCACTCTCACCTTCTCTCTTTCGCCTTTTCTTTTGCATTTATGTTGAATTTTGGCCGGATACAATTGTACAATTTTCGCGCTATAATCATTGCTATTTGGTGTTTCCGTGCACATATTCTCTCGTTCTTCTAGCTCATTCTTATTCTCATCTTCGTCCTCATCTCGTCTCGTCATCTCTCGTATGCTTGCCGGCTCTCGAAAGTGGTGAGGAAATACATTTTACGTCACATGCATGCATACCCAATTACATCGAATGCGTGGCAGTCGATTTCATTCCTTAATCCTGTCCTCAACATGTCTCTCAGTTTCCATTTCCATAGTCGTATGCGACGTTCTCAAGTCAGCGCCGACAAGTCCCGGGGACCCACAGGCACATTCAATCCATTTCATTTCATTTTCAGTTTTTGATGCATTTAAAATATTTGAATCGTGCTTCTTAGTTTGACGACTTGGTGCTTCGATGTATGTGGAATGTGCTTCGTTTTCATTCCATTTATTTGTTGTTGTTGCTGTTGTTCGTTTGCTGGTTGGTTGGTTGGCTGGCTGGCTGGCTGGCTGCCTGATGTGTTGTATATGGCACACACAGAACGTGTGGTGCTACTGAAGACGAATGGAATTGAATTTTAACTCTTTCTTTGCTACACAGAGTGTGGTCGATTTCCCTGATGAGTTGCAACGCACTCACAGAAAGTCGAGAAATCTTTGCTATCGCTTTGTTCCATGAATCATGAAATACAATTTTACATTTCAATCACAAACAAACATCAAATATCATTTTATTGCTGCATGAGATGCCGAATTGACAATTTTTTTTTGCTCTCGCATTGATTTTTGGTACCGACTCTGCAGTTCTCTGATCACCTCGACCACATCAATTTAGTATCTAATTTCCGATGAATTGATTCAATCGCCCCCCACTCAGCCCCATCCTCTCTCGATGAAGATGCAGTGCTTCATCGTTTATGAGGCTTCGGTAGTTCCACAAATACTGTTGTTGTTTTTTTTATTAACAACATTATTATCAACGTTCAATTTGTAATCGTACATCATACACGTAAATCAATCATAACAGTCATAATAATCGTGAGAATTACATGAATTGGTGTGAGGGCGCGCGTTCGACGCATTTTATTATTCCATTTAATAAATTCATTTCATTTCATTTTACTCATAAATAAGTCTCCAGTGAATTTATTATTTGCCATATTTTTTTTCACTGTAGCGAAAAAATATTTGCAATGGCATTTTCAGTCGCTTGAATACTTTTTTTCGTGCGCGCGCGTCCATTCAATAGCATCAGTGCAGTGAGAGTGCACAGAGCCTAAAATAAACGTGCAACAATTTATACTTCCGCAGTCATCATTTTGCACCGAATACTTGTTTTGAATCTCAATTTCACTTGTGTGTGAAAATCGGTGTGTTTTGTTCTTGTTTTTGTTGTTGTTGTTTTCGAGATGTGCTTTGCACTCTGTGCAATTCTTCTGCAATTTCATTCATTTATTTGGCTTTCAATTTCACATACTGAATACTATTTCATGTTCAAGTGTACACATGTAACACAAAACCCTCGGATATATAATAGCACGTTGAATAAAAAAAAAAATCGTCCGTTACCGAAATAAAAAAAAAAAATCTCAATTAAAATTAATTGCTGAACGTGCTATAAAAGTGATATAATGTTAATTGAATCCGGGTACGATTTATAGAGTAAGTTTTTCCGATGGGTTTTCCAACCGCTTTATCGGCACCGTGTAACTTAACTGATTGTAAATTGATACTGATTTCCGTGAATATTAAGCAGTCATTGCTCTCGTTCGAATATTTGCCAGGAAAAAAACAAACACACACGCATACATTTCACATTTAATCGAATGATACAAATGTTGAATGCAATCATTCAATTGGCATTCCAATAATTTTTTCTGATTGTGATATTTATTCGAACAAAATCTCGCATTTTTTCATAATTTTCATTTTTACATCGAGGATTTTTGTTTTTCGTCTGCAATATCAAAAGGATTGGAAAAACCAATAGATCAAGCTCATTATGCCATTTCGTTTGTGTAGTCCCGAATATTCTTGGTGAAAATGTATGTGTTTTTTTTACTGTTGTTGTTTTAAGAGAACCAAACAGAGCACGGCATTCATAATTAACAGTTGAGAATCAATTTGTAGTTGTCGCTATCTGAAAACTTGGATGCATTTGGCTGTTGATTTAGTTATCCTATTTTCATCGTCACGTAGCCATTAAATATTCAAATATTTGTGCATGGGACAACAACAAACTGAGTCAAGCAAATATATTTTTGATTGGTGAACGGTGGACCTCGTGTTGATGTGTGTGTTTGCCAGTACATTCGATTTGAATGCGAGAAATAGCATAACAGTCCTGTAATGCAATCAAGTAAAAAACTTAACTGGCATTTCAGTAATACTGGAAAACATTCGTTCGCTCGTTTCTGTGCTGCCCGTTCCACATTTGCTTTTTGTTTTTTTTTCCGTTTTTCGTTGTTCATTGAACACATGCCGAATAAAAATTTCGACAAAAATTGGCACTCTAACTCCTAGGCAGTCAGTCTTTAACCACCCCCCCAAATAATGCCTGTGACAATACAATTTATTCAAATCATTTCGTATGTAACGCACATTTTTTTGTTGTTGGTTCGATCGTTGTCGAATAATAGACGCGCGAACGCGACAGGACCAATACGACCTCTTGATGAGTTCATTTCTTGTATCGAACATTCTCTCAAGTGAGCTATTTTACCATGTGCCATGCACTTCACGTTCGCCCGAATATTTTATGTTCGTATAGGTTTTGTATTCGATGTTGTCTGTTTTCTCTCTCTCTCTCTCTCTCTCTCTCTCTCTCTCTCTCTCGCTCCTCGTGTATTATATTCACCATTTTGGAATGTGTTACGCTTACAACAACAAAATGAACTCGAATCGCTTGAAGTTTTGAAGAGCGAGAAAGAGTGAGAGTGGGAGCGAGAGAGAGAGAGAGATAGAGACAGCGAAAATGATGAGTTGAAAGTATAAGCTGAAGGTGTTGGGCTCTTCAAAATCGACAAGCATTAGTAAACATCAATCTGTTCTTGCTGAATATAAACAAAAATAGAATCGAATGCTTTGCAACTCGAAGCAAACGAAAAAAAAAACAAATGTGAAACAAACACTATGAGCAAAAGCGTCAAAGATTCGTTGTTCTTTGTGAGTTCGCATATTTTCACACCTTGAAGCCATCAACAAGCGTAACGTACAGGAATTTTAACATCGGGCCTCTCTCTCTATCTCTCTGTATTTGATCATGTAACAGTCAAATGGTGATGATGCGTTGTGTGTTCAGAATAAATGATCGAAATGGAATGGAACGAAATTCGACAAAATGGGACAAGACAATGCAAATGAGCACACTCGCGAAAACGAACAAAGCACACAACAAGCAAGAGACCAGAGAACGAACCAGAAAAAAACACGCACACGAGCAGCGAAAACAATAACTTGAAAGCGATTGTTTATGGTGACGCTGTCATGAAAAGACATGTGGCGTGTAGAAAAAAAAAGGGGAACCGTATTTATTACGCGCAGAACGTTTACCCAATTTATCTCGATAAATCGACAGCAAAATGGCACTAACTCAATCAAGGTAAACAACTGTCAATGTTTAACGTTTGTGTTTATATGTAAATGAAGTTTCATAGACATCGAGCACATACAAACACAATCGAACTGAACTGAACTGAACTAAAAAAACCAAAATCGAAACGTACACAATACCAATGGTATCAGCCAATGCGCCACAGTAACAGCCACAACACCATTGGTTTGGAGCATTGCCACGGAACGATATTGATGCATGGCTAAAGCCAACCATTCATCCATTCTCAATGTCTTTATATTATTGTGCGTTTTCTTTGCTCAGCTGCTTCTTCTCCCATTTTTTTCCCTTTTTTTATGCAATCGTTACTTTTTTGTTCACAACCAAAATACGTGACTGAAGTTTATGGATGAAGTAAACGAAAACGATGGAAAAAATATCAAAGCGGTGATACAGAAAAAAAACACATAGTAGAATGAAGACGAAAGAACGAAAAAACGAATTGATATGTCAGAACAAACAAAAATGTAACATTTACTGTCAATGCTAGTCAATCCTAGCAATGTTGCCGTCTTCATCGAAGATTTGGGAAGGAGGAGAAATAAGCGGGCAACAACAGCCAAACTTCATCCCAATAGACAAGCACACGAAATATAAACACTTCAACGCGCATTTTGATCCACATCGCAAAAATATCATATTTTCTTCATCAACTTTCATTTAATGTTTTTTGTTTTGTTTTCTCTTGTCCTTCCACCGTAAAATGATGAAATACACAATTATTTTCACTTGTTTGCATCTGTATTTAGTTGAGTGTGTTCACGCATCACGCTCATTGCCGCTTAAGCTGATGAACTTTAATGGTTGGCGGCTCTTTCCTCTAATTCGGACAAATTGCGTTTCACATCTTTCAATTTTTCATGTTATTTTATTCAATTAAGTTATACGGTGTCTGGTTGTGCTTTTGGTTGCCTGTAATTGCGATGAAACAGGTTTCTACAAAGCAAAGAAGACAACAACAAAAAATCACTCAAAATCGGCCAAAAATGTGTGTACAAATATTAAAATGTAACCCTCAATGCATCTCGATAGATTTAAAAGATTGTTCATTTGTTGTCTGCAATCCCGGCCATCAAAGCGTCAAAGCTTGCGGAATGAAAGAGGCTACACAAACCCAACATACCAATATCAAAACACAAATTTTATGTGCCTATGATCTTATGATAAGTAATACCCTAGTTATATATACGACGAATAAATAATAATAACAGAGAAAGAGATGAAAACCCCACCGATTGATGCGTGTGTTTGCAGGGGCTACGTCTGCCGAACGGCATTCGAAAAAAAAATTGAATTAAACTTGGTAATGTGTAGGCATTTATCATAATTTTTACCAAGACAAAAACACAACTACACCGATGCACAATACACTGCAGTGATTGTAAAATGTACACCGAACGCATACAAATATTGCAAATATCATTTTTACTATTCGACGGATGACATACAAATCGTAAAGAGCATTGCATATTGTCCGACAAAGATAAAAAATAAATATGTGGCAAGGGATTGGTCGACATGAACAAATGTCTGACGAACTGTTTTGTATTTGCGTTGCATTGGCATTGCTTGTTGCTGAGCGTCAGCTCGGTGCCACTTCGTCAATTTGAACAGGTGAACGCGTTGTAACAAAACGCAATTTTACATATATATAAATGCATTAAAATATGAAAAGTTTTGAAATGTCAAAATTCAAAGCGCTTTTTTGTCTCACAACCACTCTCCATCACACACACACACACACACACACACACTGGGACCGTGGATTTCATCGCACTGAAGAAAAACAATGTTACAAATGACATAATAAATAACAAAAGGAAAATTGATATAAAGTATCTTTTTATAATTCAGATTTATGACTGCTCATCTATTTTCTTTATTGCGAACATTTCTTTCAGTTCATGATTACTACACACAAACACACTCACTATCTGGAAAACGTGACACTTATTTTTCCATTCTCTTTCTTTCTATCTTCCTCTCTCACTCGCTCTTCATCACATTTGGTCTGCGTTGAACGCTACTGTTGCTATTTGTCGCGTTTACATGATGTTATTTGTTGTCGAATCACAACCGAATCAGCAGAATTCCTTAGTGTTTTGTCTCCTCATTTTGGGTCGACTTGCATGAAACATGACCCAAATTAACATAACATGTGGTATTACAAAGCACCTTATTATGCCAAAGCATAGTGTGTGCGTCTCTCTCGCTCTTTCCTCAGTGAGATGCACGAAGCCTGCATATACCGGCCACATTGCCAACATTGGTTTCACTTTTTACCCATAATTTTTGTTGTTGTTATTATTGTTGTTGTTGTTGTTTTTCATCTTCGTTTAGAATACGAATTGAGTTACTGCCGTTGACACTTATTGCTGCGTTGCTGCGTACAAACCATTTGTTCTTTTCTAACAAAGCAACAGCGACATCACCACCACCACCAACACCACTAACAACAAAAACAACAAAAACAACAACAACAACAACAACAACAACAACAACAACAACAACAACAACAATAACAGCAAAATAAAGTACTATATAAAAATGCGTTCGATCAAATTATAATGCAAAAAAAAGCGAACAAAAAAACATTTCAAATAAAAACTGTGCGCACTTATGTGTGTAGTGATGTGCTCTGAATTGTGTCATAAAATCCAATCGATAGTTTGCTCTGCATTGGTCACAATGAATATATTCAATTTTGACTTTGACTGTATGCGATACCAAAACAACGAAGAGAAGAAAATCATCCACCAAAATACAATTGAATTAAATCGACGAAAACAATTGAACGTGTAAAGAAGAGCAATGGAAATGTTGTAGCATGAGATCATTGTTGTTAGTTTTCCATTTTGCATTATTGATTCATTGTTGCTGTAGAGACATGAGAGATAGATGCTCATAATTCAAATGGCAGAAATCCGAGCTGACGAACGAATGAACAAAGGCGAAAGGGCGACAATGGAATAGAGCGAGAGAGAGAGAGAGAGAGAGAGAGAGAGAGAGAGAGAGAGTGAGTTAAAACATTTGCCAACCTCCACGCAATGATGAACGCACCAGAGGATCGATTCTGATAACATATTCATTCCAATAGCTTCTTCGATCGCCCACAAAAGTCTCCATTATCACGAAAATACAATTGAATTTCATATAATTTGCAATAAATCGAATTTAACTCGGTAAGTTATAGTGAAACCCGAGACTTTTGTATGTTCGATAACCCTTGCGGTGATGTTGAAACTTGTGCTCTACGGATTCTGGTATGTGAAATTTGTGAATATGCTGCTGCTGCTGCTGCTGCTGCTGGTTGAATGGAACCGTTCCGGTTCGCTTCAGTTCGGTTCAGTTGAAAACATCGAATAAAATGCTTTGTGAAATGGTGAGCCTTGGTCACATATTGTTGTTTTTGAAGCCAACTGTTAAGTCGGCCGCATTCCCAGAAGTTAGTGTGTATGAGCGAATTCAGTCCGGTTTCGGTCATCATTCAAAAATAAAATAAAATGAAATGAGGAAAAAAAACGAAAACCTCAATTCAAATACACCATTTCATTGTCCGTGTAGTTATGCAACCAACTCTTTGTTTCCACTGAGAGACATATATGTAAACGGCCGCTTTTCATTTCAACAACAATACGTGTGCTTTTGTGTGTGTGTGTGTGTGTGTGTGTGTGTGTGTGTGTGTGTGTGTGTACACAAAATCGAAATGAATATGTGCTTTCGCTCTCCATGCTCTTGAGTTGTTTGCCACAGCTCGTTTTGTAATATCTTATCACGTACTTTAAGATAATTTATTTGCAGCCAAGCATCCGATATTGCATGCGTTCGGAATTTTATATAATGCCCAAAGATCAATTTCATTCTTTGCGCTTCTTTCCATTCAATAGGTTTCCGTCATATTTGCCTTGTTCTCTCTCTCTCTCTCTCTCTCTCTCTCTCTCTCTCTCTCTCTCTCTCTCTCTCTCTCTCGCACTGAATTCCAACGGCGAAGCGAATGAGCAGAAGAAAAACAGCAAATAATTTATTTATATTTATAAATCATTCGTTTTTAAATACGAATACTAAACATTCACAACCATTGAATCGTGCATAACAGCGTCTCATACTTAACTCGAACACAGATGAGCTTTTCATATTCGGCTCGTCGCTTATGTGATGGACAATGGGCGTACATATTTCGCCCATTTAAAAAAAAAAAACAGCTATCAAATCAAACCATTTTGATTCAACATCAGTTCATTTCGTTCATCCATTTGACCAGAATGTCGTTAATAACCAAATACTTAGTTGAGTTCCCGGTATTTGATTTATCGAGGTTGGCCACATATCACCAACAATCACATCAAATCAAACTAATGAAATAATCAATTTTCGTTTTCAATTGAAATTTCCTGATTTCGAATGAGCTATCGCATATGGAAATGAGCCCGTTCTTTGTTTTGTGCTCTTCTTGCCAATTACACAATCAACATCAATTTTTCATATTGATATCGAAAAACAATCAAATCAATTTTGAAAATTTTCCATTTGTGCTCATTCCGTTTCATTTCGCTTGATTTCGTGAAAATAAACAGGTAATTCAAGCAATAAATGCCAGTCACAAAGAGAGAATATGATACACAATGAAGTAGAAACAACAAATTAATCATTACCGAAGTTGTTCAGTCGGCAACAGAAAAAATTCGTTTGAATATGACTGAAAAAAAAGAAACAAACAAAAAATTTATATCAAAATATCTGTTTAGTCAACCAAAAATTGGTTCCGGCGAAACAGTTCCGAGACGCTGAGTTAATGTCCAACAACAAAAAAATTGTTACACCTCTTTATATTCCAATGGAATAACATTTTCCGCATATTTTTTGTGTGTTCATTTGTAAAAGAGTGCGCGCTGATGCCCAGTCTATTTTGTTTTGGCTGTTGTTATTACTATAAAGTAATATGACTATGGCTGCCGTACACTGAATCTCTAGCGTATTTTCTTCTTTGAATTTGTCCTAATTGACCCGAATTTATTCCATTACTCTTTCCGCCATTTCCATCTCTTTGTGTGTGTGTATATATATATGTGTGGTTGCTGTTGATTCCGTTTAGTCCAAAGAGAAGAAAAAAATAATATGAAAGGGAACATCATAATAAATAATTTCCTTTACGTACGCCTTAAAACATTTCTACATCACTAAACAACGAGGGAAAACTATGCACGGATCGTATTAAAAGTATGATACACAGCGCTGTAAAAGAGCATTTTCACTGTCTCTCTGTGCATTAAAAAAAAAAAAAACAAAATTCCTCAGGTAGATTGGCCGGCTGCCCGAGCATACATTGAAAATGATTACAGCTGAATGAAAGGGAAAAAAATTGTAGCTGAGAAGAGCACGAAGATCAAAAAGAGTGAATTTTTTCGCGTTTCATGCCATTCATTTTTTCTTCTTTTTTAAATAAAATATATTTCTTCATTCTTACTCCAGCATATTTTTTCCACCTTTTATCTACTTTTCGTTATGGCCTTTCAATGATTCCTTTTTTTCTGGCCTTAATTATATCGAAAAATCAAATCGATATTTTATACATACGATCCACCAATGGTGCCTAACGGTTCGAATGAATTAGTTGAAAATAGAATTCACGCCATCTATATTCATCTATATTGTTATGTTATTTACTTGTGTAAGAGAGCATTCGACTTAGCTATTGCGTCCACCCTGGTGGCGAACTGTGTAGAGATAATATGCAAAAATACAAACATTGATGTTTAATTTGATCATGGCAAAACGAGATGGCGTGGTCTTGCGAGACTACCACATCGTTTACATTACCGAGATAGGAATGTTAAGCACCATTGCGATCCACAGTCGATTTCTTAATACATAAATTTCCGTCTCTCGTATTACCAATTAAATAAATTAACTGCAAGAAAAAGACGCAGAATGTCTTTTTTAGATAAAAAAAGTAAAGCCATTTTTTTTTTTTTGAATTGGTAACCGGTCCAAACTGTACGGTAATAATACACTCACACTCACATTGTTGATATATCTTCGTGGCTGCAGATCCATGCATTTTTGTGGTTCGATCAAAATTCGGTTGAATATGACGTGTGTGGGTGTGTGTGTATGTTGAGAGCTTTTATGATAAATTTGAATTGGCTCAATGGCAGTGAAGTGAAACTGTATATTATTGACGGTTATGGCATAAGTTGCTGTTATTTATTTCCACTATATTTTCCGCATTGATTAGCATTTCATGCATTCGATTTTCTGTCTTTCCATTTACATTTGACTGGTCCGATAGCCTCATTTTTCATCACTTTTTGATTAATTCATTTTGGACTTCGTTTCGAATCATCATCAATCATTTCGTATATTCGTTGATATCGAGGGGAGCATTAAATACAGACATTTTCAACATAATACCAAAGATCATGAGACTTGTTCGATTGCAAAATAGCTCACAACATGTGATAAACGAGAATGGACAAAAAGCATTCGAGTAAAAAAAAAAAATACAAAATTACAACGACTATCAACAGAAAACTCATAACCGGCTGTTCTATCAACTGTACAGCAGTTCTGCTTGATTTGATCTTTATGCTTGGATTTGTTTTTTTTTTTTTTTTGTTACTTTGACCGATGACCGAGAATGAAAACACCAAACCGCATGGAAAAGTGTCCATTACAAAAATCGAACTATGTGTGTAGACATGTGAGGGCTATCTCCTTTTGTCGGCATATGAGGTATTCCCTACAAATGAATGAGCCTATAGTAATGTTACATCACCGAAAACTAAACAAATATTAACCAAAGTAATCACAATATTTCGTAGAAGAAAAAAAAACATAGCCCGGAATCAGATTTGAAACTGCAAAGAAATATCTATGAATATCAAAGGTACTATTCATTGCTTATTTCAAATGATATAACTGTATGTCTGAGCCACAAGCTTGTGCAAAATTCGGTACTGTTTATGCTTGTGTGAGTGTCTCATCACTGAGTTCATACCAGCACAAACAAACAATATATACCTTGAACTAGATGGCGGTGTTCATCGGTGGGAAGAAGACAGTTCATTGATTTTTTATGAAATCTGTCAAACGAATTTTACCTCTGATGAAGATGTTGCAATATGTACAAAAGGCTATCTGCATGTTGGTTTGTAATTTTCTACCAGATACAATGCCGTAGATTTTTTTGTAGGAAAATATTAATAAGTTCGAAAATGGGTGGAACGGTTTTAAAATGGGCCGATTGCGGAAGTACAGTTATGGTATGGATGACTGCATTGTGAAAGTGTTTTCGTTGCCAGATAAACACCATTTTTCATTTGATCGTTAATGCAAATTAACATTGTATTTTCATGTCCTCAGCCTTAATTGATGTCTCACAGCTGCCCAAATAGCTTCCATACCGAAAATTTGGCTGACTCAAATGGTGACGCCTAACGCAAACCAAAAAGCAAATAGAATGAGAAATCGTTTGGCATGTAGATCGTAGATGTCAAGTACAAGTATACAGTACACTGTATATGCACACATATATGCATTAAAGCACGCAGTACGCACAAACAATGCTATCAGAATGAGTATTTAGATGCTAATCGTTATTTTTTATAACCGGTACTCGTTGGCACAACAACGGTCATTGAACAGCAAGCCCTAACGCACACACACAAAACGACAGGTTTCTTCCATCTATGTCATGTTCATCATCAAAATTCTCGATGGTTTTCTGCGTTGAGGTGAAAACGTGGAAATCTGAAGCGATGCATACAATTTGATGCCGTTGCTGCTCGAAATGGCATCTCTTTGTTAAGCTGAGCTCACGTGGCTGCGCATTCCGTGTGTGTCATTTGTTTTCATTTTTTGTACGAAATAAAATGGCAGCCCGTAAAACAATAGGCAAAATAAAGAACACATTTGCATTTTCATATGAAATACACAAGTTAAAGACGAATGAATGAATTGGTTTTTCAAAATGAAAATAAAAGCAAATATTTAAGACTTGAAGATGCTAATTTCTTTTTTCTGTTTGCCATTTTTTTTCTACACTGTTGCTTCCAGCTTTTTGTTTACTTCTCTGTTGTTGTTTTTTTCTTCTGTCGAGCTTTGATGCGTTTTCAGGATGTTGAACTGCTTTAAGGCGAACGTATCTATTTTAATATTTTAATATAATATTAATTCCATTTAATCTTTGTTTATGCCATTGCGAACGGGATAGAGTTGTGTCGATTCGAGACACGACACGATACGACACGACACGTCACGACACGACACAACTCAACAAGACAACACAGCATGGCACATAATGCTATATCGTGGCCTATTATGGCATTGCCCTCTTTTGTAATCTTTTAAGCTTAAGCCCCAGGATTTTAATGTCATTGTGAAAGAGAACCGAGAAATCTGCGGCGAAAAAAAAACAAAACATAAGAAGAATGTGTAACATGAAAAAGGAAAGGAATAACTAATAATCATAGCAGTGAACTAAATTGAGGCTGGATGAGGGATAAAGAGATAGAGATAGAGAGAGAGATAGAGAGAGAGACGGAGATGAAACAGAGAAGAAGATATTGTAGCGGCAAATACGGAAATCGCAATGTGTGAGGGAATAGTGAGAAAATAACATCATCTCGCAATAATCGTCATTATCATCATAAATAGCCGTACACGAAAATGTTCCACGTCAACCTAACCCGAAAATATTATGATAAGAGAGGCTATGAATAATGCTATCAACAACAATAACACCCAGTACGAATGAATAGCGAACGAATGAAGAAAAAAAAACAAGAAGAAGCGGAAAGCATAAAAGCTCATTATAGCTTGGATGTGCTTCACTTTTTATCGTTTGCACGAAACACTGATTTTTTCTTGCCATTCTGTCGAATTATATCCGCTGGGTTTGTGTGTGTGTGCGCGCTTGAAGCGCTATATAGCAAAACAAATACAAATTGGTGTTATGGGCGAAATGAAAAGGAGAAACACACTTTGATAAACTCAAACAATGCACCAAAAAGCTGTAATAAATGCTGTCGAACAAAAGTGACATGTGAATGAACAGCAACAACACTAAACATAAACATTACACCCCGAATCGAAAAAAAATCGGTACTTACATGTGCGTCGATCATACAATTTTGCTGGGGTTTTTGGCCATTTACTGGGAAGATTATGTGTTCATGGTGTGTGTGTGTGTGTGTGTTAATTTTTTTTTTGCTCATCAACTGGTGGCTCGTATTAAATATGATGAGAGTTTTAAAAAATGTATAAGCAAATAATAAACCAATTGCAGCGTATAAAGGCCAATCCGAGCTTTAGCCGATGCTGGAGTCCGTTCAGATTATTGCAGTGCGCTTAGACACATATATAAAAAAATCATCGCATTTAACAACAGTTTGGCTTGAAATCATGGTCCAGACCAGATAATCAAACTCTCATTCGGGAAAATAAGTGCTTAAGCTTGAACATGTATAGCCACTTGTAATCTCAACATTTGAATAATTGTTCATCTCTCTGTGTGTTTCGTTCTATCTATTCGTGCTGTATCGCTATCCGCCTGTTATTCAATGCTGAGTATTTTTCACGGAGTATGTGGGCTCATTGTCCATTTTTGTGGCCACTTTCATCTCAAACCATAGCATAATCAAAACAGAATTAGAGAGCATGTTATTGTACGGGGATTTGACAAGAGATCCTGTGCACATGAATCGGCTACTTAAATGCCACTTTGGTATGGAAAAAGTCAATTTCGATCATTTCTATTTGACGTTGGGGTTTATACTCGAGCGGTTTTTGTTATTGTTGCTGTAAAATTGGTTTGTGGTCAAAATGAAAGCTACATGTGTTACTGTAAATGTTGTTGCGTTGAATTTATTCCATTGCTATCTTTGTTATCGAACATCGTTGAATGTGACTATGAGAAAACCTTTTTGTCCCAAGTACAGGACAATTGTTGGTCACTTTTCCGCTTCTGTTTTTTCTCAACTCGAAAAACTGACACCGCATAATGGCTTAAGCAAAATATTATCATCGTCCAAAGTTCGGTCAGAGCAGTAAGAAAGCAAAGTATTTAAAATCCCAGAATGTGTACGATTGCCTATGCAATATGTCTGCCTTGCCACGTTCGTTGCAATTCAAAATGCGATCCAACCAATACACATTTATAGGCATATCATTTGGTTGAGGGTCGTTGGCAGAAATATTCGTACGGCAAAACGTTAAATTTCGAACATAATGCTAGTACGTTGTACAGCAACAAAAAAAAAATATGTTGCCAGGCCAAAGGCAATATACAATACAAAAGCCAATAGGCATGGGGCAATTGGTAACAGCCAAGAGCAGAACTTACTTTTCAATTAAACATAATAATTTTCTATAAGCGTTCAGCCCACCAACTTTTACGATTTAAAAGCCTCAGTTTATTGGTAAACATGTCACATACAATGCATGAAACCGAAATTAACAAACTTTCATAAAACAATTTTTGTTGTGCAGAGCCGGAAAGCCCGAATACGCTTGAGTCAAGCCGCAATTTATATTCCATTTACATACGATGTCGCTTGTTCAACTCACACCTCCCACCACATTTTGCACACTGTGCAATGCTCTCTTCCGACGTAATACAAGACTTTCAAATGTGATGCAACCGAATTCTATTATCTGTTGGGTTTTTTTCTCGTTTTTTCCTTTCTCTCTTTCTCTCCGCCCTGTGTGCCTTATTCCGCATTTTGCGGTGATCATTGTACATTTTATGAAGACAACAAAAGGTGCATAAACACCCAACTGTGTCTGCTGGCTACGAAAATCGATCGTTTATTCCGCTGCATGAGCTTTGTTATGGCAACGCAATGAATGTTAACTGCTTCAAGCCGATTTTTTTATGTGTTGCGATGAGAAATGTTCCATTTTTCTATGAACTTGTGGCCAGTGTGTTGTACTTACAACGCCAAAATACATAATGCCGTCGATGGTGGACGTTCGCCAATGTATTAAACTGAATTTAATTTCACTGGCCAAAATCAATGGAAAAAAACGTCATCTCGACGCGTTCAAACGCTTTAAATCATACCAATCTGAATTTCAGCTCTGCGCCTTAAAACTGTTCATGCTGTGCCAATAGGGGCAACTTACAGATGCTATTTTCGCTATTTTGTCCTAGTTTTTTCTATGATAATTTGGTTGGTTGATGATTTTTGGCTTAAAATGGAAACAAAAATGTAATTTGATTTGATTTGATTCATCTGTTTGATCGAGCTGTCGGAACAATTTCAATCATTCAATCGTATTCATCAACGACAGAATATACATTCATGTAGGTGGGCCAGAGCAGGTCAGTGCTTACAGTTAAGAGCTATCAAGAGGTATAGCACAGTGAAGAGGTTGTCGCAGTACTATGGTATTTTTAAGCGTAAAAAAATAATGTTAAAATTACGGTGTATGACCTCAACTATCCGCATAGCTTCAAATTAACAAACTAATTAAACCATTTTAATATTTCACATATTAAAGCGTTCAGAAATTTGGAGAAAAAAACCACCGAACCCACAAACATCATACAAAAACAAACGAAATACTAACTCTCGCTTCCCCTTTTTTTATTCTCTTTATTCCCTGTCCATGGTTCCGTATGTTATAACAGAGTCGATTGCGATGACAACGCAAAACCAGCGAATTTGGCCAATTCGGCTGTGTTGAAGCTGCTTGAGGAAGAAGAACAACAAAAGCAGACTGGAGGTAAGTGAACAAATCATTATCTAACCAAACTTACTCGTTCCCGAGCGAGAAAAATAAAACAAAGACCAGAAAGACGAGAGTGAAAAAGGAAAACCATATACGAAAAGAAACTTAAATAACTGATATTCAAGCGGACAGAGATGTCGTCAGTGTAAAGCATTCGATATGATTATAATTCGACTTTTGCTTATCTGTCTGTAATCACGACTCATTCGCAAAAAAAAACTTTCCAAACTGAGTGGTGGTGTTTTTATTTTTTGTTCCACTCCTGCGTTGTCTTTGACTCAACTTACTTAATTACTTTCCATGCAAAAGTAAATCAATTAAACGAAGAATAACTGAAAGAAGAAGAAAAAAAAAACGATGCCGAGGATGCAACGGCAAATGAGAAAACCTTTAAATTATTGAAGATATTATAGATGAAAGATTGGCATGAAAAAGTTTTTCGTTACGACAAAGCAACTCAGCGCATTTGGCTGTCAGCTGGAACTGTTGTTGTGTTATTTCTTGGTTCGTATCGTTTGACGCCGTTTTTAAACCAAATGAAAATGCCATTTTCTTGTAGAAATTATCAGAAATATATGCGCTTCACATTTAAACGTGACAACAATAAAGATTTCACATTTATGTGTTATAGCTTATAATGCAAAAATGATGTGCTGTATCCCGACTAGCAGCGTATAAAACGACCAAATCATTATGAGTTCCACGTAAATAAAGCTTAAATATTGTTTCATAGTTTCTATTTGATATGAATGTGATTCGATAAAAGTTCGAAAGAACTACAACCATTTTCTCTGAAATATACACAATAAAGACGGTTTAAATGAAGAACTTCACAACTTTAAAGATGAAACACAATCAAAAACAGATTTTCTCGAAACAATACTGGAGCATACTGTTCCATCCATTCTGGAATAAAATACAATCATTTTGAAGCGGCTTATTTGACTTAAGTGGCCACGTTCTCATTCCATCCGTTTTGTGTGACAGTTTCACAATAATCTTAAACCAATTTTATACTTGATCGAGCATAATTTTGTGAATAGTGAATGAATGAAGTTGAATCCAGTTAATTCTGATTGACATTCGTTAGACTCTAACGGTTAGAGCCAAACATTTCACATGTAAATTACAATCAAATTCCCAATCCGTTTTGACATAGTGATCATTTAACCCTCTAGAGCATAGATCCGCCTTTTGGCGGGTTTAGATTATCGAAGATAAAATGCACTGATTGCTGATCAAACGGCAATCTACTAAAAAACAATGACATGAAAAAACATTTGGAAATGTTGATGTTTTCAATTGCTGCAAATCTTATGATATATAATATATATATCACAGAGAAAAAAAGGTTCAGATTTACCCAACCAAAAGTATAGGAAACTGCAAATCTCAACCGAAGTTGAGAAAATCTCACCCGAATTTTTTTTTTACAAAATGTTTAAAAAATGATTCTTTATGCAGAAAAACAAATTTTTTAAAAAATTCCTTAGGGTGAGATTTTCTCAACTTTAGTTGAGATTTGCTGTTTTCTATATTTTGGTAGAAAAAATCTAAACTTTTTTTTCTCTGTGTATATATATATATATATATATATTATTTTGGGGTGGTAACTCAACAGAGCCACTAGCATGAGCGTAAACAATTTCGAATTCATTTTCTATGTCAAATATATTTCCCAAGTAAAAACAAAAGAAACTATGCGGTTTCAGAGATGTTAACTAATTTTTTTAAAAAGTTTTTTGAAACCAAAACCATGATTTAAGATGCATCCTAATTAAATTTCTCAAAACGCTGGGGGAAATGCATGCCTAAGACGGTTAAACTATTGAAAATGAACACCAAGATATTATGCAATAAATGTATGCTTATTTGAACCGCAGTCTAATTAAAATTATGTCCTACGATTGCATAATTGCATTCCATCAAATCAAAATATTTTTCTCGTTTCGAAATGGAACGAAAGAAAAGCTCGGAATCAACTTTAATGGCTTATTCGGATGCATTTCGTTTCGGATGTAATTGTTGGCTATTTATGTTGACATGTTGCGCATATCCTCATTGCCCTTGATTGGAAGGAGCTTTGGGCAGACGGGTCGATCGCTTAATGATGAGTTTCGACAATTGTATACCCAAATGACAAACGAAAGGTATTCTCAGCCTCCAAATTTTTTTTATCCCAGCCTCGAAAAAATGTTGTCTCAGTCTCGAAAAAATGTTTATCCCAGCCTCGAAAAATTGTTGTCCCAGCCTCCAAATTTTTTTATCCCAGCCTCGAATTTTTTTGTCCCAGTCTCGATTTTTTTTTGTCCCAGCCTCCAAAACTAAAAATCATGATCTTCAATCAAAAGAAGAGAGTAACAGCGTGGGAGCAAATGCGCGTTGACATCAGCAGAGAATGCCAATAACTTAGTTTGCATTTAAAGCGATAAAGCGATTTAATGGAACGTATGGATATATTGCATTTATTGGCTCAGCGTTCTTAATGCCTATACAATAGAGATGTGAGTGAAGTGTAAACTTCTCATTTCCGGCCTCCACATTGGAATTTTTGTAGGATTAATGAACCGTTAAGAATAATAATGAACTTCGGAACCAACGAATCGCATGCTTTTATTTCTCTGAAAATTGTCTCAGAAAATATATTCATAGCTAAAACCAAAAACACGTAATTTATGTTGCAATTTTATTTTAACATTTGTTCGAATTCATTACTATTCTCAGCAGTTCCGTAACATAATGTGTGTATGTGTTTTATAAATTGTTAGCTTGTTCATCCAGCTTTATAAACTTATGATTGGTGTGATCGTTGCATGGGGCACTCAAAAGTTTGCAATCATTTCTGAATGTAATTACCAGTGCTGGGTATGATTGTTATATTGGAATTTGGCTCGGAATTTTCTGAACTTCTAAAATGGGAATGGCTCAGACGATCATGCATCGAGAGAATCAAACATCAAAAATGAATAAATGAAATCATGAAGCATGCAGATATGAAGTTTGAAAAGAGCAAAACCATAACAAAAAATAAAAATTAAACACAACAGAGAAAAAAAAGAGAGCCGAACGTTAAAATCCAATGTATAAGAATAGGAAAATTATTCAAACTAATATTTCAGGCAAAAAGAACGCCTTTTAAGAGATAGAAGAGTGCTTGAACAAAAGAAGCAGCGAATGAATGATTTTGAAGCAGTGTGCAATAAGTGAACGAACATACAATCACGCTTTCTGCGTTCACTTAACTGCTGTTGGTGATGCTTTGTGCCTTTATTTGTTGAATCTTTTTACGAAGCAATATTTAATTTTAATTTAATAATAGACGTTGTTTGAAGCGTATAAAATGGAGCTTACTGAAGGAAAATATTTAATTTAAAAGTTGAGCACTTGATGAATATTTAACGTTATGCCGAACTTCTTCTCTTTCTTTTTTTTTTCTTACTCTTCTTCTCATCGTTTTACGCCTTATCATTCAACTATTTGTCTTAAAACGCTGCAAATGAACGAATTTCTTTTGAATATCAGGCTTTTATTTCTAATATTTAGTGTAATGAAATACAACAATAAAACATATATCCATGAACATACAAATATGTGAATTGAATCCGAAAAAATGCGTCGTCGAGACATTTTTAAGAATAAAATAAAACAAAATAAAACAAAATAAAACAAAACAAAAATAAATGCAATCATATGGCACATTAATTAATTAACAATAGAGCACAACATATATAGATATAGCGCATGAAACGGTAAATAACATGATATCAAATAACTTCGATGAAGAACGTACATACATTTTTCAACGGATTTTATCACTTCAAAACAGTTTTTCAGTTGAACAATTTCACAATTATTCGGAATAAGTGGTGCGAATGAGTATGGCGTCGATTCCATTATTTATCCCTAGAGCTCCGAACGAATGTTTGAGCGATGGAACAATGGGATTTATGACAACGATATAAAACGTCCCACCTGCATGTAGAACGACTTTCTATACCCCCCCCCCCTCCCCTCCCCAAAAAAAACATTTCATTTTCTACCGTCAATTCTGTTTGAACAACGAGAGAGGGAGAGAGAAAGAAGTTGTTTTTAAGAGTGCATTAATTGCATCGAGTGATGCATTATTTTCCGAATTATTATTCATTTCAATGGTTTGATAAGTAATTTCGTGCTTGACGTTGTATTTCATCACTTAATGAACTTTTTTGAGAACCATACAGTCATGGACAAAATTGAGTGACCGACCATATATTTTGATTTTTCAAGCATATTATGCATTTTTCACCAAAAGTGTCAAAAAAAAGTTGAAAGTACTAAAAAATTGGGGTCTAATAAGTTTTGGAATTTTCTAGCTCAATGGCTCTTGGCCGAAATACGGCCTTTCGAAAAATCGGCCAAAAATTCAACTTTTTATCCAATTAACCGATTCAATCGATTTTGATGCCATTTTGAAGCTTGTAGAAAGTAAATGCGATTAGAGGTAATGAACATTGAAATTGGCCAGAATTTGGCCAAGATATGGCCGTTGGAATATTGGAAAAAATGTTGGCCAAAATTTTCAAGTGACCATAACGTAAACAAATTGTAACTAAATTGTATGTTGTTCAGCCTTAATAATCTTCTCTTCGAAAGACCCTTTCAACGCTATGTCAAACGTTTGAATCAGATGTCTGGATAAATTTTGGCCGTTTTTTTTCCATTTTTTCAAACGGCCATATCTTGGCCAAATTCTGGCCGATTTCAATGTTCATTACCATTAATCGCATGTACTTTCTACAAGCTTCAAAATGGCATAAAAATCGATTGAATTTTTGGCCGATTTTTCGAAAGGCCGTATTTCGGCCAAGAGCCATTGAGCTAGAAAATTCTAAAACTCATTAGACCCCAATTTTTTAGTACTTTCAACTTTTCTTTGACACTTTTGGTGAAAAATGTATAATATGCTTGAAAAATCAAAATATATGGTCGGTCACTCAATTTTGTCCATGACTGTATATAATTGCACAGAAAATATCCAACTCACTTTTTGCACCACACAACAAATTCAGAAAAGAAAGAATGAAAAAAAAACAACAGAAGAAAACAATAACCAGCTGCTTTTGTGCTTCGATTGCTTTGCATTCAAACGATACTAAATTCGAATTTATTCGAACGAAACTAATTTTTTATTTTCGCATTGAAACGATTTGCGATGGTCGCCAATTGTTTTTCTTCAACAAAATGCCTTGTACAATCGAAAATCTACGTCTAAAATGCATTTCTTGCACTACTTTTGCTGGTAAATATACCAGTTGACTTCTATCAAATCTATGAACAGCAAAAAGACATTTACTCTATACAGATTTCTTGATAATAGTGAGTCATAAAATGAGAAATCCGCACGAAACGAAAATCTTCCAGATGAATGGTTCAACATTGTACCTCGTCACGTAAACACTTTTCACGCTTTCGTGTTTATTTTTGATCCGACTAGATTGTGAGCATAAAAGCAAAAAAGAACAACAACAAAAAACCGAACAAGGCCGTATAAAGTACTGGATATCATTATGTTTATTGTGATTGTTGTGTCTGCAAAATACCGGATGGAAATGCGTAAGCACTTTCTGCGTCGATCTCGTTTCGTGTTTTCGTACAACATTTCACCATTGGCCTCCGTATTGAAATGGGCTAGAAAAAAAAGGGTCAACAATTTCACATAAAATATTGTGTATAAAAATAAAATCGCTGGTAGTTATCTTGGAGTAGTGATGGAGAGAAAACAAAAAGAACGAATTGCTGGCCGATGTTTCCGTTTATGCGATTGCAAGAGTTTTACTCGACTGTACGGTCGCTCATCTTAATAATGCTATTTCGTTTTATTTATGTAACCGTTATCATATTTCAATGGCTTAAGTTATAGTTCAATGTTGGCATATTCTCACAATCCACCATCAACCATATTCGACACAAAACATTTCAATTGATACTTGTAAAGCACTTAAAGAACCGATTTTGATCAACGTATCGATTACATCGCAAGCAATCGGAAATTTATTTTTTTGTAACGGTCGAAAAGTCAAAATGAAATGCATTGTTCGACTTGCAAATCCAGGCTGCACACATAATTGCGATGGATATAAATATATAGATTTCAGTCGATATGTGTGGGTTTTTTTTCTTCTTTTCGTTCTTCATCGGCTATTACGTTACGTGGAATCAATATGGCATCATGTTAAACAATAAAACGATTCGCTTTGCAACATCCATTTGAATATTCGTAAATTGCTCTAAATAAATTTTATTTAGATATATGTTTCTCATATGCAGGTATGCTGATGTGATACAACCGCTAAGTTTGGTTAAACAGTGTAATACTGTTTCAATATCATGTTTCGCTACGACAGAATATCATTTATCAAATGTGATGGTATACAATTTTTGAATCAATTTGCATGCAATACAACATTGAATGTCTTCATTTCTCTTTCAATCTTGAGTATTTTGCCTGGAGTTTCACTGTTATCTCGAATATCACAGTGAAATTGTTTCAGTTGTATTGCAACGGATCAACAGTTGTGTGAACAGAAAAACAAGTTTACGTTGAAAAAAAAAACGCTACGATAGTGATACAGTAAACAAACCAGTTAAGCGCGCGCGCATGAGAGAGAGAGAGAGAAAACATCCGATGTCTCTTCACTGTATGTTCGGTTTTACTCTGGTTTGCAAGTTGAAATCGTCATTCGTTTGTGTTGATGCTTTTCGTTTCACTTGACTCTTTTTTGTAACTCTCGACCGAATGATATGTCCACAAACGTAAGAACACTAGTCAAACAGGCACTAGAGGGCCTAACTACACGAATAAACGAATTCAATAAGGGATATGTTAAGTGCACACACACACACTCAAAAAGCTGTCCGTTGTTTAACAGTTTTTCTCCATTTTTTTCTCCATGTTTACCATAATTTTATCAACCGTTACAGCTCATATATATTGTGGCAAATGACATTTCAAGTAATGGGATGCATTTGGTTTTTGCTCTTTCTGTCTTCTTTTTCTCTCATTCTGTTTTTCTTACGTGTTTATGTGTTCCATACATTGTGTGTGTTGGTATTTTGGCGGATCGTTGTCATTGCAGTGAAAGATTTTATCTGCTGCCTATGAATGTTCATTTTATTTTTCGTATTAGTCTTCGTTGCTTCCTATGGCCATTTTTCTTTCGGCTAGGCACCAAATGTTGTTCCATTATGGCGTTGTTGCCGAAATTGTGTAAATTGCATTGTTTTCACAGTTTCGTGTAAATAAAGTGGCAAAGTCCTCGATACCAAACCAATTTGAATAATATGCTCACAATGGATTGTGTTGTCTATGTCCGGTTTCTCTATCTCTCTCTCTCTCTCTCTCTCTCCCTCCCTTTTTTCCATCTGACATTGTATTGCATCGTGTACGAACATGGGACTAGCAAATCCTTTCGATATGCCATTCACCTAAATGGTGCACTGGTTCGACGTTTTCGTGTAAAATGCTTTCGGATCTAAGTAAATGTCAAAGGGGAGACACCTAATTGGAATATGGTTCCACCTGAGAAGAATATCAATTCGATTTTTGTTTTTTTCTATTGTTTCAATTAGATATTATGTAGCCGTCGTTGACGGAAAATAGAAAATAATTTTGAACAAATTCGATTTTATTCGTCTTATTCACGCTCTTTAATTGAAAAAAGTTCCCTAGTCTATAAAGAGATCTGTCCTAGTATCTAAATAGTATTTAGAGTATGTCAAGTGGTGGAAGTATGTGCATTTCCCCTAGGTAAATAGCCCGAAAAACGTGCACACTTGCTTCGCTTTTAGTTCAGTCTGTCAATAATATATGCTTTTAATAACGTATGGAAAAGTGGTTTTGAGGCCGGATGAACCGAAAATATATGTATTTAATAAATTTCAGCCCATTCGGAGGCCGTTTCACTTTCCTCTTGTTTGTCGATGTTTTTGATTTTAACCTCACTTCTTCGCCCTTTATTTACACGCATATCAGCCCCGTTACAAATCCTGACCGTTCGCCCATTCCACAACGACCGGTCGGTTCGATTGTTTATTGCTCATTTCATTTCCACAAAACCAGAATATTCATATTCATGGGTATCGAATCCGTGCGCCAATGTATTTGGATTTTGGGTTTTGTATGAACCCCAGTGAACGAACGAATGAAATGAACAAGCCAAAGCATTCATCAAAGCAAAGCAAACGGAAATGTTTGCAGTTTCTGTCACAGTCAATGGCCTTTTTTAAAAAGGAAATTATAATTAAAATAAATGGTGACATATTTATTGTTATGGATAGTATGTGTGAACCATGTGTTTTTGTTGAACATTTACATATTCTAATGGACAATTTCTATCTCTCTTTCACCAAAGTAATGGTATTGTTTAATTTTCATTTGATTTCATCAATTTGTGTGTGTATGTGTGTGCTGATTTTGCTATTCTGTCAAACAAGAAAACCACTTAAGTTGGCGGCATGTTCGAATTACAAACATGGAAATGAAACGAGAGAGAGAGAAAAAAAACAAAAACAACAGAGAATAAAGTGAAAACAAGGAACAAATTACAACAATGGCTCCGTTTAAACATGAAACGGCAACAATATTGCATTCGAATACATGCTATGCTATTTAATAATTGAAACTGAAAACGGGCGGGAGGGATGAACAAAAAAAAACCGAGCATTCAACAATGGGAAAAGCAATTTTATTTATTGGATTAGTTTTGTGCTCGGAGTCAAAGCATCTGCACCAAGCCACTTGGGAGCTTTACTCATTTGTCTGGTCTAGTTGGTACTTTTTTTTACCCACCTCAAACTCACCCTACCCAGCCTACGCTGAAAACCAGCTTCGGTATGGCTGGCTTTTATTTCCTTGACGACAATTCCAATAACAGATTTGTAATTGTTTTGTTTTGCCTTTTGTTTGTATTTCATGTTTTTTTGTGCTTTTTTTTGTTTGTACGTTTCCGTATTGGTGGAACGAGTACAACGGACACTTCAATGTTTACCACATTTGTCGTATAATTATTATTATTTCAGCGGAAACGTGAGCAAAAAGGCAGAGTGTGAGAGAGATTGAGGAAAAATAGGAGAGAGAAAGAATAGCTCGAGTACAATGTCGACATCAACAAAAATAAGAACAACTTTCCCGGTCGATCACTCGAGACCTGGATGCAATCCTTCAGCATACCATTTCATTTCGCTGTGCACAACTCCACTGCACTCTCTCTCTCTATCTCTCTCTTTCCCTCTCCGCTTTTGCTTTAAACCAACATTACGTTTTTCCAGGTATACATGGTATATGCTACTAATATTTTTACCGTCGTTGGTTTTTGTTTCCTTTTTTTTTGTTTCACATTCTTCTCTCGTTTTTCTCATGCCACATTTAGTTATTTTGTCTCAGTGTTGCAATAACATATGAATCCCGGTAAAAGCTCGTCCATCCAATGCACAAAAAAACAAACATTATTTGCCGGCCAGCCATAATCGTAATCGGTAAAATACACTTCAATTGATTGTAATTGAACAATGGCACCGTAAAATACCACTTTGGGTATAGAAATTGAGAGTAAAAGTGTGGCATGTTCCCGAAAGCACAACCGAACCAAAACTATAAATATGCTGTGTGCCGAATGAATGGGTTGGCGATATTGGTTTGTTGTTATTGTTGCATTTTCAAATGCAAAATTGGGACGAGATCATAATTTCAATATCTCTCACGTAGAAGTTCGATCTGCAGTCAGGCACAATGGTGGACAGGCGAACAAAAATGGGCACGTACTTTGTAGTTCGTCATCATTCAACCATGGAAACAATTGCCAACAATAACACAGCACCCACACACAAACACATACAGAGAGATGATGCAGGGGGGGAAAACAAAGAGAAAAATCCTTTAAATAAATCAACAAAATGTTTAACGGATAAACAAATAAAATGCGACATATTCGAAAATCAACTGAAAAATTTAAAAAAAACGGCTTGCCGCACAATCGAATGCCATTACCCAAAATAAAAGCTCTTGTACTTTAGCCATTGCATTGTTTGTGTGTATGTGTGCGTGTGGCACTGCTCAATGTTATGCGGCAACAATACGCGTTCGCACTATTCAAATGCACCGCCAATACATATTACATTACGAATTCAATGACAATAATAACAAACCCAGTGAAAAATACTTTGTATGAAAATCGCAAACAAATGAGACGCAAAATCCGGTTGAAATTGAAATACACACACACATACACACAAACACCAACAACTACCGCCATTGCAATATAACAATGCTCTCTCCACTATTGAAATTCCATTGCAATTTCACTCACCCCCAACTGTAAAATATACATACTTTGAGTAGTTTGTTTTTGAGTGCTTGATTGTTGAATGCAAATTTTATGTGTATTTCTGTTGTTGTTACAGTTGATGTGTTCTCTCTCGTGTTTTTTTTATATCGAATATTTTCTCTTTGTCTACGATTTTCTCCACAAACAACAACCAAAATAAAAGTGTATTATATATATAAAAATATATGGATCTGTTCAAATGTTTCCATCCCATTAAAACAGTAAAAAAATGAATGCAACACACAATAACAGCATGTAAACTCTCCCTCTTTCTCTCTCTCTTTCTCTCTCTCTTTCCTCTCTCTCTCTTTGTGGCCGTATTTATTCAAAATAAAACGGTTTTTTCTGCGTGTTTAATGACAATTGTTGTTGTTGTAGCTGACTCATTTTTGTAATTTGCATCCAACCGTGTTTGATCAAAATGACATCAATTGTTTCTGAGCAGTTTTAATTGAAAATTACACCGTGTATACACTAAATACTGAAAATTGTTATCAGCATGTAATACAAAACCGCATACCGTATTTGATATGCTTAAAAGATCCAATGTTTTATCAATTTCTGTATGTTGGTATTGTTATTTGCAAATCTATCCAACATAGTTGGATATTTATTTACAACATTTAATTGATGCAATTATTTTGGTCGTAGTTAACTGGTTGAAGTGGTTATCAATATTATACATGTTTCTTCTATATAGTTTTTAACTGATTTTCTGCAATGTATTATCACCCTTTGAACTGAATAACTGTTAAGACTAGTGCTGGCTGCGAACATTGTCTTAGTTTTTCTCATTAATTGCTCTTAATAGTAAAACCACCTCAATTCACTTCAATACAACATGTTCGCAGCCAGTTCTTGTTAATACTCCTACGGTGTAGTTAACCAAGGTGTTGCAATCAAACTGATTTTGGTTCATATTTTTCTCTTGATTTTTCTTATAATGGACTGCTAAATCACAGTTAAAGAGTCTGTGATTTAATCGCAATAAATCTTTAAATCGGTAGTTTGCAGCGATTGCCGAATAAAAATCAATAAAACTGCAGTAGAAAACCATAAATTGGAATCTACTATCTGATTGTGCTAATGCTAACGTGTGGTATGAGACTATGAGAGACGGAAGTAAATCGCTTAAAAGGTTTATTCCAGTTTGTAAGCCTGTTTTTAAATGAAAATCTCGATTTTTCGATTCAATCAATCCATTTTACTTGATTTGCTTTCAACTAAAACTTGTTGGACTTAATTTTTCGTTAGCGGAATAGCATGGTGTAACATTTTGGTTCCATAACCATGGACCGTTTCTTAATTTTATATTTCAATTTGTTAAAACCAAGGAATGTGAAATGGATGGATATTATCCGCTAGTGTCAGAGGTTCAGCTTGCGGCGCACGTTATAGACGCATACACACACTTCGATTTGCGTATGTCAAAGCATACGTTCCGCTAGTAGTATATAGCGGATAATATCCATCCGTTTCACATTCCTTGGTAAAAACTCGCATTTTAACAAAACCAAAAACGCACTCAATACTTTTTCGAGGAAAATTGATATTACAACAATTTTATGAAAGTAAATGAAGCTAGCGAATTTTTCTGTCATACGTCTCAAAAGTGTGCTATAAGCAATTTTGAAAATACTAGTTTTCATATACTAGGTCAATACTAAAATTTAAAAAAAAAAACGTGATGATAACTAAAAAGTAAAATCAATATTCCGAAAAATTTTGAATTGCTCAGCATTTTCGAATGTCGTTGTGTCTATTTTCATGTTCTTTGGGCTGTTGGAAGCAATACATGATAAGATATGGGTAGGAGTTGGGGAAAATCGCATGCATCTACTGTCCACTTATTTCCAAAATGATTAGTTTGGACTTTTTTCCTCGAATATTTAATGTTGTTGTCACATCGTATTATTAACTTGAAAAAATAGAATTCAATTATTCAATATTACTTATAAATGACAGGGTAAAAGTAAACTTACATATTCGAATCTACAACTTTTGGTGGGTCTAATATCAGTCCAAGACTTTATTAACATACGCAATAAGGTTCATTTTTGCAGTTAGATCAATATTAGAGTGTAGACTCGAATTACTGTAACTTACTCTGAGGCACATTTTTGGAAGACTGAACATGTGAATGCTGCAGAATCAGTGTAGACTGTAGGCTATCAGGTCAAAATCAGTCCAATAAAAATTTAAATATAAAAGTCTTGCTAAAATGTTGCGTTACTACATTTAAATATATTATCTGTAGCCAAAAGAAGTGCAGTCAATAGCGCCGATACAATGGGCATAAATGAATTCAAACAGATTGACATCACAGTTCAGACACCGCAATGAATTCAAACTCCATGGTTGCTCTCTAATTCATTTATTGCATTTATATCAAGCAACATTTTTTTTTCATTTATTATTTCTGTGTAAAATTGTCCAATTTATGTTTTTAAAATGTGATATTAAATCGTATTAAATAGAGTGTCTGCTAATAAAATGAATTCACTTATGAAATATTCATGTAACATACATGAGTGCATTTACATAAATCGAAAATTGGCCGGTGTGTATAATTTGACCATTGGGCTTGCAGTGTTTGAAATTCCCTTTGTATCATGGCTGTGTGCATAGCACTCAATCTGTTACAATGTGTTCTTTGATTTAATGGAAAAGTTTTAGTTTGTGATTTTTGATTTGAAATGTTATCATTTCGAATGTGAATAGTCAAGCAGCGTCAAACAAATTCGAAACGATCGAATTCAAAACGAAATAGACAAAACGGGTATTCGATTGTGTGGCGAAAATGGTTTGCTCCGTTTGCTGGTGCACACTTCCGAGCAAAAGAGATCAATGAGAGAAACGGCAATCGGACAGATGGGCACACACAAAGACGTGAACGTGTTGATGTTGGTTTTGTTCTATTCTTGCATTTTGAGGTTATCCGTTTGCAAAGAAAATCTTTTATGCGAGATTTAACATACAACAAACATTAGCCAAAAACAGTAATGGCCAACAGTTGTGTGTATGTTTGTGTGTGTGTGTGTGTGTATGAGCTAATGAATGGGCACCATCGCCAGCATCACTAAATTACTTTTTATTGTTGAATGTGAGATTTGCGTTTGCCGAACATTACATTTTCGGCATTCATTGAAAATCACGAAACAAACACCGAAACGTCGAGAATCAAAAGTGAAGTGAGAACAAGAGAATGTTGTGTAAGTTGAGTGAAGCTTTTGAATGAAGCCGTTTAACGTCTGGCTCAATGATCGGCAGCCAATTCATGATTTATTTCAACGCAGCACACAATAGCCCAGATGGAATTTGTTACCATTTTTGGTGTTATTCTTGTTGCCCATTATCCATTACTCATTCGTTCTTCGAAAAATGGTGAATTGGGCTGACTAATCCATTGCGATGTGCGTAAATGTGTATTCAATGTTTAGGAAAATCCATTGCGAATCAATGAATACCGAAGCCTTTGTTTCTGATTCTGCATTCCACTTTGTGATGGGGAGCTAGCGGGTGGATGTGTATGTCTCTCTCTGTGTGTGTTGATTTGAAGTGAGTGTAAAATCGACCAAGAATAGAGAGTACACCGTATTGTTTGCCCAAAAGCGTTCGTTTAGTCAAATAAAAGGCAAGAGCACACAACTTTTGGATTTGTTTGAAATATAAAAATCTGTGTTCGCCGAACCAAGCATCGAAAAGCTTTTGTTCAACCGTTTATCAAGTGATTCTCTTCACCTATTTTTTTTTTGCACATGCTTGAAGCCATTGCTGCTTGTGTTTCTGTTTTAGCACTCACCGGATTTATTTAGCAAAGATTTTGATTCATTCCGACATACATAATGTAATGTTATTTTTGTCAAAGGTTCACCGCAATTCATCATATACAAAGTGTGTGTCTTTTGTAACGGAAATATAAGTGACATTACTTTTGTTGTAGAATTGTACAGTTACAATTTCACCTTGCACTTATTTTCACATTGGCCTCTCCTCCCATTTCTTGTTCGCTATAATCTCTGGCCGCTTTCTTGCATTCATTTTCTACATCGGAATGAAATGAAACAAAATGCAAAGCGGAATTTCGATTTGTGCTGCAAACAGACTCTATGTAACAAATGGTATCAAAACACACACACACACACACACACACACACTCAAACACGTGAGACAAAAAAAAACACACACACACAGACACAACAGCATCAAAACACACAACATACAGCATACCAGCTGAGAGTAACAAACGAACAAACGCACACAAACAGATCATATGTGCAAACGAATTGCGAATAGTGTGTAAAAGCAAATTGTTTGTAAATTGCAAATGTAAATAATATTTGTTTCATTTTGCGGGGAGGGGAGGATGAGGGATGAGTGTAGAATGTGTCGAAAATGTTCCTCTGGAATGCATATCATGTATTTTGCTATTTCATGACGTTTTCAACAAATATTTTGCCACTCAATCTATACGGCTATTTATACACCAAACCGACTCTCTCATTTCCCACGAAATTGAATGCACATGCCGACAGCGAGGAGGGGGGGAGAACGGGAATTGGGAAAACCGAACGTGAATGAGAGGAAGAGCATGATACTGTTCGAAAATTTCATTTAAAATCCATTGCCAAACAATACATTATTCATTTTATTTTGAATATATATTCGTATTCGTATTCGGATTTTTGGGTAATGCTGGATGCTCTTCACTTACTGATACACTGATACATCGGTCCATACAATTGTCACTGTGAGGATGTGTCCTGTATTTCGGTTGTTTTCTCTGTATGAGTGTGGCAAAACTGTGAATGCAAATTTGCAAATGTGCGAGACAAGCATCGTGACTACTGGGTGTTGTAATTTGGTTCCGTTGTAAGTATGCATCTCGACGGTTCTATATATAAATATGGTGTTTTATTTATTTTAGCAAACAGTCTATTATTAGACTCGTGCATCCTATCAATGTTTATTACACACCTGTTTAAGCGATTTATTGCTCACATTAAACGTGTTCTTTTGTTATTTTTTGAGAGGGCGCACTTGATTTTCACTCAATGATGTCAGTTTCGGGTGGTGCCGAAGCGAAAAAAGGAACGAATTCGGAACATGAAACAAAAGACATGAAAATTGTGAATGGCACACTGGCATCGAAAACGGAGGCATATACGACATTCATCGTGTGCGCGTCATTCAGTTACAACGGAAGCGCTCATTCTATGATAAATATACAAAGTGTTTGTGTAATTTTGGGAATTGGGATTTCAATTGGGTTTATAAGTTAACGAACGCGATCGCACCACGTGTGTGTGTGTGCGCGCGCGACATGCCAAACAATGCACAGCGCATACAGTGTCTATTTCATTTTGATTGTAACAAATGTTTAATGACGCTATAGCTCAGGTCATGCCATGCATTTCCTCATGTCTTAAATTCATGTTCATATCGAAAATGGCAACTGTCTCATTATACCGAATCTCACTCTACTACACTCTCTCTCTCTCTCTCTCTCTCTCGCGCTGTGATTCATTTTGATTGCATGTTTACAATGTCAAATATTTACAAACACTAATATTGAGTGACACACTGATTCACTGCATACTCATGCATACCGAAACTTTTCGTCATCATCTTATTTGTATCAAAACCGATTCATTTTATTTAATTACGTTTTGTGATATGACACGAAACGGAACAACTTTATATTTTGAAAAATTTATTAACAAAAAAAAAAAAAAACAAATCAAACTTGAAGTTGCTGGCTTTGAATATCCGTTGAAATATATGACAAGTGGAAAATTTGCATTGGTCAAAGTTGAACATTTATGAATATTTACAGTTGAAACCTCATTTTATAAAATATATGACCAAGCGCAAAAGCGCATCCAAATTACTTCCGTTGGTGCTCTAACATGTAAATGTTGGATTATGGTTGTCGCATTCCACATGACACGAAAGGTGACAAGTTAGATACACACACTCACACACTTTCACACAAACATGCACCCGTAGAACAGTATTACAAACGGCGTGCACATATTTTACAGTGAAATATTATCAATAATAATAATAATCAGTCCTTAATTTGAATAATACACTCATATACAATCATCTAGGCAAATCACAGCAATGAAGATCAGTTTTCAGTCGAATGTCGAACTGCAAATGGTCAAGCTATAAATACATTGATGTAGCATACAGTACAGTACAGGACAGTACGGCTGAATGGTGGCGTTGCATCGAACAAACAGGAACCAGATTGAAATGCATGCACACTAACTATCTATTTATCTATCGATCCATTCATTCATCCAATCACTTTGCATTTACCTAATGCAATTCGAAAGTTATTTTGATCTGTTTGAATGCAAGCAGGTAGCTTACACATTACCTTCAGATAGGCAAACGATTAATGTTCACCACCACATTCACACACTTCACAGCACACCATCACATTCTTTATAAAGAATTTGCATTTTAGTATGGACTCTCGGAATAAATATCTCCGAATAATGAACATCAATCGTCCGATTTTCTCGTCTTCGATTTCAATGTTAGATATATAGACACACAAAAAAAAAAACAAAAACAAAATCCAGGAAATTGACATTTTATCCCTTAAAATGGTTATTTTGCTTTCGATTCATCAGATTACACGAATGCACCAATGCATGTACGATTTGGGTCATCTGTTAAAGATGATTTTATTTTTGTATGTAACAAGATTTTCTCCCCCCGACTAATAATCGTATGCAATGTAACGAATCGATGCACACACACACAAACATTCCGAATGATGAAAAGAAGAATCAAGATATTGCATATGGAGATGTTCGGTCATGTGTGATAGATATTGCAATATCAATGTTACCGTATTGGTATTGACCACTTCACATCATTCATCAAGTTTAAAATTTATGCGATCGGATTCAATAATAATCGATAAATGCAGTAAACGTGTACAGGTTTCGTTTATTGAATCACATACACAGTACAGAGGCAAAGATTGTAACATCAACATACAAAAAGAGAACACTCGAAACAACGATCCACACAAAATGAAAACAGATAGACACACATTGCGAATGCATCAGTTTATTTTTTAGAGAAAAAAAAATGGAGACAGCAAGAAAGAATGGGGAAAAATGATTCAGCCCGTGAGTAATGAGTAATGAAATTGAACGGTACATTCATATAAAAAAAAATAGACTGATTACAGTGCAATTTTCAGTTTCCGGCACGATGAAGTATCTGTAGTGATGATGAAGTAAAAATGAATCAAATCGTCATCCCAATTGAATTCGGGCAAAAAACGATAGAGATACAGGACGAGAGGGATAGCGAATATCGAAAGCAAACGACTATTGTAAAAAGTGCCAAAGATAAAAAAAAAATACTACTGACAATGTGTCACAAGACTGAGTTAGTGTTCCAACTTCATTTATTTGACACACTTACACTAATAAAATGCAACGACGAGAGAAAAAAAATAGTGGCATGAGTGAAAAAGTAAACTGCACGATTTCAGGGTGGGTTAGTTCAGCGAGCAGGAGCAAGATAGAGTAGAAACAGAAAAATAGATAGAAAGAGAGAGAGAGAAAGAGATGAGAAAAAACAGTCGCAAATCGCCGCACAGATATATCGATGTCGCATTGACCGATATGTACGAATCCAAATGAACGGAAACAAGAAAAATTGAGCCATCCCGAACCTCACGTTGTACGAACGATCCATACGTATTTGCTCGATGGTCGATAAATTTTACAACATTTCAATTCGTTTTAATCTGGTAAAATCAAAAAACTATAAATTTTGAAAATGTATGGACATTGTAAGTTATAAATGGTTTCCGATTCGTAGCCAAAGCGGTGTCCCGTATTTTTGCTGCGTATGCTTCTCTTTCTCGTTAAACGTTCCTGTGTGTGTGTGTGTGTGTGTGTGTGTGTGTGTATGTGTGTGTCTCTCTGTGTGTATGAGAGGGTGTATGTGTGTCTTTCATCAATTCACTTGATTTTTTTGTTTGGGTGCAATCATTTTGCCGGCATTTCTTCGTTTGTACCATTGTCGTTGTCCGTGTCCGTGTTGGATGCTCATGCTCATGTCTGGTCCACTTCAGCAACTATATTTTGCTTTTCTTTGTAATACTTTAGCCCAGTTTCTGCTTTTGCCAACAGCTTTGAACTGATCTTCTTATCATGTTCACTTTCGCCACTTAATACTTTCACACCCAATCTCTCGGAACATGTCTTTTTCGCGATTAAATATGCCAGCATGGCAAAAGCTTTTTGTGTCCCATGAAATGTACAATTTCATTTAACTAGCTCCGTACCAGCCAACAATGCCGCATTGTCAATGCGATATTTTCAGAGCATTTCCCATGATTTCTATTTCTAATTTTTTTTTCTTCTTCAATTCACAAATCACTTTTTTCACACAGATAAAACAAACATTCCAAAGAACCGAGACCGTATATTTGATACTAGATCACACATTTTACAATCTGTTCAATGTGTATACACTGTACACACACCGTGTTCACTGTCTGTACAATGTATATTTCCCTCCTCATTTAATCACGCAAAGTATTCGCGTTCGGTGTTACTTTTCGGACGATTACACCGAGCGCGTCTTTCCATTTCACGGATTTAATGTTCATTCGCAGTTCATAAAATCATATACTCAACCTTGTCGAACAATCTCATTGCCAGTGAGGTATAGCTGGTTTATTTCGTATGTCCTGCATGTTTAAACACAGTGATGTTGAACATTTAAGACCGTGTCGAATATATATTGGAATATACGTGTTCGTTGTATGAGCATGAATATTTGTATTAAACGTTCCATCTTCATTTTCATTGCCTTCAATTCTGTTAAACATCCAAAATGACCTTCACTATATTAGTTGTGACCATATTGCCGTTTCGAATTCCTTCGATTTAGCTGAAGATTCTATTTTTTGCTTGTGCTTGAGTTTTCAAAATCATGTCCATCTTTCGTCTGCACCATTCGTTTTTGAGTTAGGTCTCTTCGCATTTTTTTCATCTGACTCTCTCTCTCTCTCTCTCTCTCCCTATATGTTCACGTTGCATTCGAGTGAGCAATCGAACACATTTTCTTTACACATTTCAAGAACATTAATCTGAATGTGTTTCCGTAGGAGTAATTTATTAACTTCATAATTGTGGTAAAACGAAATTAAATTTTTGGCAAAACAGAAATTCAACAATGTTCGAATGAGAGAGAGAGAGAGAGAGAGAGAGAGCGAAAATTTGGGGTTCGGTAACAGGCTTCGGCGAATAGCAAGAACTTGAGCAAACGACGCATTTAAATCATTACAATCATACAAATCAGACCGTACAGCATTCATATCATTCATACAAACAGATAGAGTGTATGCAAGAGAGAAATGGTATTCATTTCGAAATAATCGACTGTTCATGAATTTGGTTGTCAGGAAGCGTTTTCACACTCACACAAACACACACACGCACGCACCACCATAAGTAATTTCCATCGGGGGCATCATATAAAACGCTTAGCAGCAGCGTTCTATGAACACAGCGATGTGATATTTACGTGTGATTTTGATCTGACAATTTGACATCAGTAAAACGCTCATAACTCTTGGTAATAATAATTTATTGAAATCCCAAATCACATTTGATTTGCCGGCGACGATTCCGATTCCGATGATGATTTCCATTCAGCCAACGCTTCGGCTTCAATCGAATTGTGTGCATTCAGTTTTTGGCATCGCAAATCAAACGCACAAAGTATGTGTGAACGAGAATGGTGATGCGATGAACAATCAAATGAAATGCCATCGATTTTTATGCAGAGCCTCAATTCCAATGCCGATTTTTGGTGCGTTTGATTCGACTGAAATAATATGGTAAATAAATTCCAATACTAAATGCCACACATATATTTTCTGGCATTTGATGCTGAATGTTGTTATTCTGTTGTGGTTGTTGTTGTTTTCGGTGCGATCTTGTTGTCGGTTTGCTTTTGTTTCGACGATGTCACTGTTGGTGTTACTTTCCGTTGCCGTGCTATTGGCATTGTAACGCAACAACAACAAAAATACACATTCAGCAAATGGTTTTTATTTAACTACCGGATCCGAATATTTCATTCAATTATTAATACAATTCATTAATCAACAAAAGTGTCCTTTATCTCTTTCTCATTCACCAATTACAATAATCATAATAACAATGAGCCTCAGTCTATTCAATAGACATTTATATTCAAAATTAATGAATGTTGTGTGGGTACGATTTGTGTGTTCTTGTAAATAAATGTGTGTTTTTTTTTTCGTGTGCGAAGCGACCTCGAATGGTAATTTTTCGATAAATTCAATTAATCTCATTGATTTTATTTAATGAATCACGCATCACATATATTTCATCAAGGAATTTTGGATGCATATGTGTTTAATTCATATAGCATTCCCTTGAAGATCATATCATCAAATTAAAACGAATCCAGCTCAAAGCTTTGATATTATTATTACTTTTCGTTGTTGTTGTATGTTTGGTGTTTTCATGTCAACTTTTTAACTGTTGGAAAAGTTTTTCGCGAAATATCCGTTTTCAGAAAATGTGTTCCTATGAAATATTTTGTATGGTATTTTGTTGTTGTCATTTTACTACATCCAGCACATACTACACAAATCACATATTGGATGATTCAGAGAGTGAGTAAATGAGTTAACGTCAACAGTTAATATTTGCTACGGACAACTTTCAACGGCAATGCAAATATTATTTAAAATTTTTCTCAAAGAGCTGGAATTGAGACATTGAGATTTGAACATTATGCTAAGGCGAAAATACATAGGCTCTGGATCATGGTTTGATGTTGATTCGTATCACTTGTATTCCGGGACCTTCATGCAAAATCTCTTTCCTTCTCTCTTTATCTCCCTGTCTGTCTCACCTTCGATAGCAAAATCCATGAAATATTCAGATGAATACTGACATAACAGCGTGAATGGCAGTAGCACGTAAAGTATGGTGCTTTTTGCTCAAAACCATGAATTTGGCGGAGAGTGATGTGCGATAGCTGCAAATCAAAATGTAACATAAAATGATGGCTTGAAATCACAAAGAGTTGTGATGCCATACTTAATGCGGATTATGATCTTTTAAGAAGGAACTTTTTTCTTCGCCGTTTTTTTTTGTCGTGTTTCTACGTCGTGAAATGGACAAGTGGAAGCGCACGCTGCAAGTAATCGGCTTTGACGGTTTTTCCATTTATTTGCCACAGTCAAATAAATCTTTCAAGATTTAACGATTTTCCGTTGTGTCAAGCAATTTGATATTTCACTGTGTGTATTTTTTCATTGTTTGTTTGTTTCTTTTTTTTTAACTGAAAGAATCGTGTTAAACATGGTAAATCCGATGACTTTTTTGTTGTTGTTGGGTGACAAATCCAATGGCATCGCATTTTGCCAAGGAATTCACACTCAATTGTGACAACTCGTTCGATAACACTCAAATTAAAGAGAAAAATGATTCGATAAGAGAAAACAAAAAAACAACAACAGCGAAAATGGAAGGAAAATGAACTGTATGCACCAAGAGTTATGTTTCAAACAATGCGCAAAATTGGGCCAAGCTAATTGCGTTGTTTGCTATAAATAAACAATGTTTGTCTTTTGGCTTATTGAAAGCAGCAATTTTCTAGTCATTTTTCTTCAATTAATTAATCATGAATGCGTTTTGCATTCAAATTGTGCACATCATTTTCTGATGTGAAGCTGTGGGCTTGAAATCCAAGTGAAAAAAAAATAATACTCGAAGAAATGGCTTCTGTTGAAAATTTTTAAACAAAAAATATCAAACCGATTTGATGAGTCGAGATACACAATTTCGGTAATAACCGAAACATAACTCACCTCATTCATATGGAATTTATTCATTCAATCGAAATGACAACAACACCAACCATCAGTTGGCTGCAATAGATGATAGAGCTAGAACACACAGCAAACATCTCGCTCTCTTTCTCTCTTTCTCTCTCTCTCTCTCCCTCTCTCTATCATCGCATACACCAAAAACATAATAAAATCAAAATTTAATTCTTCACATCATTTAAATGACATGAAGATTATATTTAAAACTCATGTAAACGTATAAAATCATTTGTAATCGTTATACTGTCGTTGCATGCATACAAATTTTCAAAATGATTCACATTAAGTTGCCTTGATACCCATTTTGTCTGGGTCCCTATTGCCTTCACACTCCTTTACACGTCTTCTCTCTCTCGCATTCGGCATCATTTGATTCAATTCGGTGTGTGTGTGTGTGTGTGTGCTATCTCAGGAACATCTTTTGCTCTGTGTGTATGTGTGAGAGTGTCTTTAGTCCCGTACAAGCTCTCTCTCTCTCTCTCTCGATATGCGTTGCCATACATTTTAATGCGTGCTTTTATCGCTTTGCACATCGTATGTGTGTATATTAAATGATGTGTTATGTTTAGATACAATTTGTGTATAGTGTATGAAAATTATACAAAATGTCGTTTATTCATGGCATTTAATGCGCCAACAACTAACATTCACAATATCACAATACGTACACAACAACAACAACGAAACAGCATTTTGGATGGCAGTCGATTTAATTGCGTGCGCGTCTCTCATTCACTCGCATTCACTTGTGTTTCATTATTATACGTGTATGAGATGGATGAGTATATACTTTATTTTGGGCCAAGTTGACGATTTAAATGCTGCGTCCTTTTTGTAAAATGTACCATAAAATGGTTTTTGTGTTCAATTTCGATGATTCAAGTGGAAAAATGTACATGGGCAATAGTCAACCATGAGCGTATAACGAGCGAATCAAACCATTTAAAATGAATGAAATGAATTTCTATATCGAAATTCTCATAGCCCGAAAAATTCCATCGCAATGATGAGTGAAGAGCAATAAGAGGCAGACGAATCGCATGGAAACGTGAAAGAGCAATTATATTGAGCTGTTGTCGTAGCCTCCACAGAAATTTAAAAACAAATGAAATAAAACGGCACACACACACACACGCATAGCCGTGAAAAATGTAAAATTGGCTGCTTACTGCCGTGCTTGCGTGCTTGTCAATAGGCAAAAGACGACAGTGAAAATCAATGCAACCATTTCAAATAACAACCAAATCACAAGTATGCGAATGAATAAATCATGTTTTTCGGGGTGATAAACATCAAGTGCCTCTCGTTCGTCACCATGTCCCAGTGCAATGCATAAGGCATCTTCCACAAATAAATGAAATATATACATTTCAGTACAAACAATTTTAATTAATTACTCAGCATTCAGAATGAACTGGTTGAGAGGAAATAGCAAGAGTGAGAGATAGAATGTGTGTGTGTGTTTGAAAGCAACGTGTTGAGGAGAATGGGCAAAAGTGTATGCTGTTGAATATAATTCGTATGCATGTCCTATTTCTGACAAATTTTAATGCGTTTATTTGAATGTATGTGTGCGCGTACCACTCTCTCTCTCCCTCTCTCTTTCCCTTTTTCTCAATGTTATAACATCACAATTTAAATTAATATTGAACGTGTACATTGACATTTGATATGGTGTACGTGTGTCTATCATGTGTTCATTTATACTCCCAACCAAAATCGAACGAGCACTTTTATCGCAATATTTCATTCCATTTTGCAAATTTTGTCAATATCGAAACGCTTTTTGAAATCGTATTCTTCATCAATTTTTATTTGGGTAAAACTGGATAAATGAATTGCACTCGAATTTATTGCACTATGGTTTCATTGTGATAGTATTCACAGTTGCGATTGGCTTTGATACAAAAGTGTGTGTCATTTCGAACTTCACCTTTCAACTCAAATGCCATAAATATTCCAATAAATGCGTTTATCTGACAAATAAACTAGAAAATATTAAAATACAATGCGCGTTTTATGTGTCACTCAATTTTAGTATTAGAATGATCGTGACTAGAAATGACTGAGAATCATGAATTTGAACCGATTAAAAATCTCAAGCGAAAATATTCCACCAACATCATCAATGTTCGATGTGTGGTCGATTCATACGTAAGCCAAAACGTATATTTCAACATAAAATATTAATTAACCCACGGATTTTATCTATTTTTATATGGTAACGATGCTATTTTCATTACAATATTTGCCCACTTTCACGTTCTCACCTTGAAAGGTGTACAGACTGTGTGTTGTTGCGCACATAAACCGTATTCCATTGATGGTTGGCTCAACAAACACACCAAACACACAATTTATGCAAAGAAAGCAAAAATCAAATTCCTATGGATACACCGAAAAATAAATGATATCAACCGATTTATACAGTTTATATGAATGTTTAAAATACATAAATTTCACAATGATGTACGATTTGATCATGAAACTGCCGTATTTCCGTTTTAATGATTTATATTTTTGCAGCGGAAAATTAAAATTTGATTTATCCGATGCAAGTGATTATCGGAAATACTAATTTACATTCGGGCTCCTGTTGGTATGGTAGCAAACCAGCTGCATGGCTGCATGGCTGTCTCGCTAATGGTTACCATCATCACACACAATCGTTTTGGTTCGTTTCATTTTATTTCATGCCAAATAGAACAATCACATTTGATTAATTCGATTTTTGAAGTAACAACAACATATATGTTGTTATTATTGAAATGTTGAAGTGGAATGCATGCGTTCTGTTGCTAGGTGTGTTCATTGGTTTGTGCAAATTTGCATGCTTTTCCATGCATATTCAGATATTTTGTCTGTTTTTATCACAAGAATCAGAGAAAGAAAATCTCGTTTTTTTTGTTTTTTTGTTGTTGTTGTTGTTGTTGTTGTTCATTCGTTCCACTTATTTACGTAAATAAAATTCCACTATGACGATAGCATGAAGAATTTCACACAAAATACAAATTATAGTATACATATATAAAATGAATAAATAAGAAGCGCGCACATTTTGGCATTTAAAAAAAAGCACACCGAAACATATGCGAGAAGAAGAAAAAAAACCTGTATATAATTAATTTCTATGAACGTTTGATGGTGGTGTTGCTGCTGTGCGAGATGCTGTCAGAATAAAAGCAACACAACAGTAGCGAGAATCAAGCAACCATCGCATATTGCAAACAAGCATTCCGAATAAGACATCTAGTAAATACACACACCCGACTCACTCAGTTCATTTCGAAATTTGTCGACGACCGTATCATTTTAATTGAATTAAGTTTTATTTGATGAAAACGGAAATACATAATTACGCGGCATCAGGTAAAGTGAACAATTTTCATTTTAAAACAAAACCATTTAAAAAATATATATATATACGCAGCAAGAGTGATATTTCAATATATACGTGTCAGTGGTGTGCTCAGCATGAGGTCGGGAAACATCATACAAAAAAAAGACAGCGATTTTTATTATGAATTTTGGAAAAGCAGCAAAACTCAATTGAAGGGTCTCATCAATTTGTGATTTTCATTGCGAAGTAAAAATTCGACAAAATCAACATATTCTCATTTGGTTATTTTTTCATTCACTGGTTTGACTTTTTCCCATCAATGTCCATAAATATTGCCATTGAATTGGCAATCTATCGTCATTTTATGTCATTCCATTTAATGACAAAATTGAAATTGTGCGTAACGATAAAAGAAAACCGCACACACAGACACACTCACAATTTCGCCACCGCTGCTTTTTTGGCGGTGTGTGTGTGTATTCCCTGTGACTGTAGTTTGTGTCCCTTTTTTTATGCGAGCTAGCATTATGTGTTTCATCTTACGTGAAACGAGATGTGCATGGCATTTTTGCCGACCAATACTCAAAGTACTTCATACAAAGTTGGTAACGTTTTGAGGCTGTGGTTTTTCGTTGGAATTTAAATTAAAAATGTTTTTCTCTCTCTTTGGTATGTGAGCCTACTTGTATGGTGAGTACACTCAATATGAATGATTTCTACCGTCCCGTTCGGAACGAAGCAACGTTGAAAAATAAAAAACTGTGCGCCAACCAATCTTCCACATTTGATGACTCATATCTATGATCGTCTCTATTTATTTTTTCACGTGGAAATTCCACTTGAAATCAAACGCTCCGTAGCAAATTGAGTTACTTCACCAAAAATAATTTCCGAGTCATAAAAATTAACACACACAAATTGATATGGTTCGAAAAACAGAAATTGGTGCAAACGACAAGGAGAGCGAGAAAGAGAAAGAGAGGGAGAGAGAGGGAGAGTGAGGGAACGTGAGGGAGGGAGTTAGAGAGAATGAATGAAGAGCTGAGAGAAATGTCGAACAATGAACATTTTTTCGGAAAATCTCAATATCAATATAGATTCGGCTACGTTGATTATCATATTTTTACTGTATCATTTGCTTCAATCGACCGGAAAATTAAAACGGTATATCTTTTTCAATGACATTCCGTTCGATTTTCCGAAAAAAAAAATAAAAGGAATCACCATGGTGGCATTTTACTAACAATGAATGTTTCGATTTGATTTCATTTTTTTTTCTCATGCCTACTGATAAGGTCGGTCACCCAGCAGATCGTTGGCTAGCTGATTTCGAACAATAAAAGAATTTCATACAATATTTTTTGTTGTAATTTGATTAGAAACAAAAACTTTGAACAGGATTTATTTTTGATGCGTGAACAAATATGTAATCAAACTATATGTTGGCAAAAATAATTTTGTTGACAGATCTCGAGTGAGAGAGAGAGGGAGAGAGAGAGAGGAATAGAAATATCAAAAAAATTAAAATATTATGCGCTATTTTGAAATGCATGTTGAACAGTTTTATGACGGTTGCAAATAATTATAGATTTTGAAGATTACTAAGTGCATACGAACATTCATTGTTTCGATTGAGTGTTGCGTGATTCTCCAGATTTTTTTTCGATTTTTCAACCGTTTAATTGATTTTTATTTGGCCGCTCCATTTGATTTTATGCAAAACCATCAAAATAAATTGCATTTAAAATTTCCTCGTTCACACTCATTTGGTGTGTGCACATGTGTAGTGCAGAATGGGCATTTGGGATGGAGGGAGTTCACTCAACAATATTTCGTTACCGATTGTTACGTTAGTCAACACATATTTGAGCGAGTGCGCACTTTTCATGTTATCCAAAATGAAAATTAATGCAATTAAACCAAATTCATTACCACCAACATCGGTTCAATTTGCATGCAATACTACTGCTGTGTGCCGGTGCCCGTGTGTGTGTGTTTGTGCAAGAAATCATCTGGAAAAAAATTGATTGATACGGCAAAACCTAGCGCAAAGTATACTTCAAACTATGAACGAATGCAAATGCTTCAATTGGCCATGTAGTGATTTGTTACGTCGTTAATTCTCATCAGAATTTGAATTTAAAAAAAAATTCAATAATTTTCCCCCATAGAGCACATTATTCCACAATGAACCACAAATTTCAAAGAAATGTTTTACGGGGGGAGAAAAAATTCCCGTTAAAATCGAGATTTTATGGCAATTTCAAGTGTAAATGTTGCGATAATAGCCAAATTGCAAAGCAATTAACGTGGAAATTGTAGTCGCAAAGAATTCACAGAATTTGGTTGATGCTTGCATTTTATTATGTGATCATTCATTTCATCGGTTAGACTCGTATGTATTTGCGCTGGCATGTGCTGGTTTACGGGTTTTTTTTTCACCATGTTCGCCCTATTATTCATTCCACCCTACACATAAAATATGCAACAGCGAAAAATAAATTCCATAGACATACAGAAATATTTTATTCGCGTATTATATTGGAATAAACGTTGAATGAGTAAAATGCAATTTTGCATTGAGTCGATGTGAAAAGGTGAAGTGAACAGGCGAAGAGGATGGGTGACAGAAAGCGCACACAACGGTAACACACAACAAATCAAAATAAAACAAAGCGAAAAACGATACACAAAACAAAAGCCAACCAGCAATTGAGCAACAGCAGGCCGGACAAAAATTTGTATTAAATTGTAAATGGCAATAATAGTAAAAATTAAAATAGGAAACCGTATGTCGACGCGTCAAGGGAAATGAAAAATGCCGTTTATTGTTAAAATACCGCACTACACGTAATCAATTTCTTTTTGTCGTTGCATTTATTTGCCGCATTAATATGAGCCACAATCGAGTTTCGAATTGAAAAGGCTGTATGAGGGACTCTATCTCTGTATAGTTAGAGTGAATGTGTGTGTGTGTGTGTAAAAGCACGACCAATATATGGCTGGTGAAAGTAAAAGCGATGTCGTGCTGTGCTCGAACACTCGACACAAATTACCACATATCGATAAAATCGAATCACATTACATTACACTACATTGCAGCCACACCATACAGTTCACAGCCACTATCACGTGGGCACCACTATAGTTGCTCATTTCTTGTGACGGCGACGACCGAAAACTCGCTAACCGCTGCATATTTTTTTTATTTCTCCTCTCGTCTAATTTGTCAAACATTGAAATGAATGTCATATTGAAGTTGAAGGCAAATTGTTTGGACATATGTAACAAGCAATGAAATTGGTGGGATGATAGCCAACAGTTGATCAGACAAATCGGTTTGGCATTTGATTGTGGGCTATTTTAAGGTACACCATTGAGATCGCACATCATAAATGACACAATCCTTTCGGTTTGGCCGATACGATGTTGCATTTTGTTGGCAGGTGCACAATCAACACAATCCACCGTGAGCGCAAAATTAACTTATTATAACGCCGCGATAAATTGACGTTTTTCAATGTCATCGCGCGCACAGAGAAAGGCACAGAGTGTGTGAAAGAGAGAGAGAGAGAGAGAGAGAGAGAGAGAGAGAGAGAGAGAGAGAGAGAGAGAGAGAGAGAGAGAGAGAGAGAGAGAGAGAGAGAGAGAGAGAGAGAGAGAGAGAGAGAGAGAGAGAGAGAGAGAGAGTGAAAACTGTACAAGGTGCACGACAAAATGAATTGCGCGTCGGTCTAAATTTAACAGCAACTCCTGCATTGCTATTTTTGAGTATTTGCAATAATTTGCTTGAGCCGTTTGTTTGTTGAACGCCTCGACAAGAGCACAGAAAAAGCTCCATACGAAATAATTTATTGCTGCTGACGTGAGTTACTTGTTTACTTGGAAAAACCTGTTGGTTTTTCTTATACAGCCATTTTTTCTCCTGTGTGTGTGCTTACTGTGCATGTTCCATTGTGCACCTGTTTTCCCAGAACGGTATACATATAACAAACAACGCCAGGCAGAACCATATTTAAGCAAAGGGAGAATTTAATGAAAAAAATACTTGCCATTGCTACGAAACTCAGTTAATATAATAACATTGCCCATTACACGAGACAGACAATATATTTCAGCGCCGGTTTTTCTTTTTCTCTGTGTTTTTTGTATTTTAAATACGCATTTTGTTACTTTACTAATATTTGTGTCTTGTACTTATTTCTAAATCTTATTTTTTTTTTTTTTTTGTGAACGGTTTACTTGTAGGAATCAAACGCGTTACCTGGCCACCCGAACACGAATATCAAGCTCGAGCCGCATCGCAAACTCGGCAATCACCTGCTTTACAACCTCAGGTAAGCATGATACATTTTTTTGTTAAAGCGTGTCGCTTTTACGGGGACCGAGGGCTTTTCTTAGACAGCACATTCATATTGAAAGCAATTGTATTCTGTGGGGAATGCATTTTATAAAGCCGGAACGCACATCTTTTTCAATTGCAATCGAAACAAGTGAAGGGGAACAATATTACAAAGTACATTTTTGTTCACGTTTATCCTCTTGTCCATCATTACAACGATAGCGATTTTCTTTTGTAAAGTTTTGGATTTTTTTCCCGTCTCTTTCCTTTTTCCGTATTTCCTATCGTATTTTGTGAATGTTCATTTTTCTCTTTTATGCTGAAATTATAAAATGTCGACAGCGAATCCTCATTTTCTTGTCGATGAACACCAATAATACAGATTATTGATGTTATTGAAAAATAGTCAATCGAATTGATGTGGCATCAAACTCGGTGTAGTCGAAGTGAGGTTTGGGAAGAGGGAACCGGTCAAAGAAGCAAATCAAACGAAATAACAGGAATAATGGGTGGCAACAAATATATACAAGAAAAAAATTTTGTGCGTCCAAAAAGAAAGCTTTCATGGGATTTTTCCTTTTTTTTAATCGTTTGATATCAATAGATAAAGTGGTTCCATATTTTTTTTTGTATATTAAACGCACTAGAAAGAAAAAAATGGACTACACACTCGCACATGATATTCTTTCATATGACAATTTTAAATCAATTCATCAGCAAACGAAACAGAGTGGTACAGAGAGTGAGAGAGATACATAGAGAGAGAGAGAGAGAGAGAGAGAGAGAGAGAGAGAGAGAGAGAGAGAGAGAGAGAGAGAGAGAGGAGGGGAGAGGGAGAGAGAAAATTAACAAAAGGGGTTTTCAAGCATTTAATGCGGTTCATAACAAGCTTCTATTCTGTATCGATTCTCCACTCAACTTAAAAATGAAAAATATACCAAAGCAGGGAGAAAACAGCAACGAGAAAAAAAAGCAGTAGCAAAAACCAAAACGAATTTTCGAGAATATGCTGAGAGCTAAAACCATCGATTCTTGTAAACGATGCACACTCACTTCTGTCGTTTTTCCACTCCAACCAGAAAAAAGCGGTAGCAGTAGCAATATCAATGGCAGCAACATCAACCGAGTCAAATTCGCAACAAATTGTACCCAACAAAGTGCAATTTTTACATGCTAACAAACAATCGCAACACGCACAAAAGCAATTCGAAAAATGAACTTTTTGCTACCCCACCGTCAACGAAACAGCGCGCACCCGCGCCCAACCGCTTCTTTACTTACCGAGGTGTATTATTAATGGATAAAGTTCGAAATTGAACTGACTACTGGCAAAGAATTGGAAAAGATTAATAAAATATTACCTACCAATTATGGGCAACTTTTGAACATAATTCTCCCTTCAACGGTCCACTTATTTAATCTACTCGACTTGATTCGGATGGCCCCATAAATGCTTGATTCTCGGCGCATTCAACTGAACCGAATCAAATGAGAGACCGACAATTGTTGGATTTCGAAGATTTTCGATTCGGAAAATGCAATGCCAAATTTGCCCAATCATTTCTCGTGAATATAATATATTTCAAATGGCGAACAAACAGTATGAGGAACATTGAATGTGTGTAACTTGGTGTAAAAGTACCAATTGAATAGTTGCGCTAACAACGCCTATTCGCCCTAATCCACAGCTATCGAACTGTGTTCGTTGCAATAATCTTGTGGGACGCGTTTGCATTGTACCGCATTCATTGATTTCATCTCAATAGAAATTATATGTACATCGCTATCGTTTATGTAATTATTTGGGAATTAGAATGGATATTCGATTAACGTTTAGTTTTATTTGCGACAAAATTTTGTGAATCCAACCAGATTAGGTTCGTGCCTACCACTTGCGAATGGTCAGCCAAGCTATTAATTCGACGGCATACTTTTCAAAAAGTTTTTATATCCCCGTTTCAATAAACAAAATACACGCAACGCACATTCCCACAGTTCGGTCAATTCACCAACTAATTAACTCGGTGAATCATTTTCACTGCTCTTCGGATTAAATGAAATCAATGAACGATTTAGCTGTAAGAAAACGTGAAATAGAAAACAATAAGAACAACATCAACAACATCAACAACTACAACAACGTTCAAAGACAAATCCCCATTGAACGGTGCAAAGTTTGCGATGACAATGCAAAAGAATCGATACACGATTTACGACGATCGAAACGATGAAACGCATAAAAACTTGTTTAGTCGGCGGGGCCCCGAACCATTCGACTGAAGGGTGTTTGTGTCGAAACAACATTTAGGCATCGACCAAATGTATCCACATTTAATTCGATAAGTAAAACTAATCACAGTGATTTTTCGCATTTCATGCCACCACATCACATAAAGTGGAATAACTTTGGCTATCGTCTATCGCATTGAATTCGATATTGGAACAAGTAAACATTGATCTTGACTCAATCGACCATCGACAACTCTGTTACAAGAAATTAGAAGACGATAATAGAGAAAGAGACAGCGAAAAAGAACGACAGAGTATCACAAACTTTGCTGTTCGTGTCTGCATGTTGTCTCTCGAAAAACAAAAATCAATTTTGCTATCGTTTCCATTGTGAAATTCAATCGAAAAAAGTGCTTGAAATTATATACATATATATATGTTGGTTCATCTTGTCCCTGGAATTTTCTATCAAATATTGGTTCATAGTATGGTTTTCAGCCCCGTATTCAATCTCCCGGAGAGACTCTCTGCATGTATTGATTTGGCTGGGTTGGTTCGTCGGATGTCATTTGGACAGCAACAAAAAAGATGTTTATTAAGAAAATCTGTATGGTGAATGTCTCTCTCTCTCTCTCTCTCTCTTTCTCTGCGTTTTTTTTATCGTTTGGTCATAACTTAGATTTGCGACATTAGTCTAGCTGATGACATGAAAAGATTATATCCTGACAAGCACAAACACACCGAAAAACGTAGTGGGAAAGAAAAAACACACACACACACACACAGAATTCACGTAAAAATCAAGTGAGCTAGATCGACAGCAGGAGTAAGAGCCGACGGGAGGTGCTGGGAATTCATTTTGTGATTTGAGGGGGCCTGTGGTTTTGGGTGGGCGATGGGAGGGGTACGTAAATAGCGTGTGTTTGTGGGCGGCTAATGGCGGGGAGATGGGGAGGAGGGGTGGGTGGGGGATGGTGGGGGTGAGATTGATGGATGGTGGATATGATGTGTGTATGTGGGTGTGGGAGGGTTTTTGAGGATTTTTGTGGATGGTGGGGGGGGGGGGTGGGGTGGGGGGGGTGGGTGGGGGGGGGTGGGGGTGGGGTGGGGTGGGGGGGGGGGGGGGGGGGGGGGGAGGGGGTGGGGTAGGTTGGAGGGGGGGGGGGGGGGGGGGGGGGAGAGGGGGGGGGGGGGGGGGGGGGGGGGGGGGGGGGGGGGGGGGGGGGGGGGGGGGGGGGGGGGGGGGGGGGGGGGGGGGGGGGGGGGGGGGGGGGGGGGGGGGGGGGGGGGGGGGGGGGGGGGGGGGGGGGGGGGGGGGGGGGGGGGGGGGGGGGGGGGGGGGGGGGGGGGGGGGGGGGGGGGGGGGGGGGGGGGGGGGGGGGGGGGGGGGGGGGGGGGGGGGGGGGGGGGGGGGGGGGGGGGGGGGGGGGGGGGGGGGGGGGGGGGGGGGGGGGGGGGGGGGGGGGGGGGGGGGGGGGGGGGGGGGGGGGGGGGGGGGGGGGGGGGGGGGGGGGGGGGGGGGGGGGGGGGGGGGGGGGGGGGGGGGGGGGGGGGGGGGGGGGGGGGGGGGGGGGGGGGGGGGGGGGGGGGGGGGGGGGGGGGGGGGGGGGGGGGGGGGGGGGGGGGGGGGGGGGGGGGGGGGGGGGGGGGGGGGGGGGGGGGGGGGGGGGGGGGGGGGGGGGGGGGGGGGGGGGGGGGGGGGGGGGGGGGGGGGGGGGGGGGGGGGGGGGGGGGGGGGGGGGGGGGGGGGGGGGGGGGGGGGGGGGGGGGGGGGGGGGGGGGGGGGGGGGGGGGGGGGGGGGGGGGGGGGGGGGGGGGGGGGGGGGGGGGGGGGGGGGGGGGGGGGGGGGGGGGGGGGGGGGGGGGGGGGGGGGGGGGGGGGGGGGGGGGGGGGGGGGGGGGGGGGGGGGGGGGGGGGGGGGGGGGGGGGGGGGGGGGGGGGGGGGGGGGGGGGGGGGGGGGGGGGGGGGGGGGGGGGGGGGGGGGGGGGGGGGGGGGGGGGGGGGGGGGGGGGGGGGGGGGGGGGGGGGGGGGGGGGGGGGGGGGGGGGGGGGGGGGGGGGGGGGGGGGGGGGGGGGGGGGGGGGGGGGGGGGGGGGGGGGGGGGGGGGGGGGGGGGGGGGGGGGGGGGGGGGGGGGGGGGGGGGGGGGGGGGGGGGGGGGGGGGGGGGGGGGGGGGGGGGGGGTGGGGGGGGGGGGGGGGGGGGGGGGGGGGGGGGGGGGGGGGGGGGGGGGGGGGGGGGGGGGGGGGGTGGGGGGGGGGGGGGGGGGGGGGGGGGGGGGGGGGGGGGGGGGGGGGGGGGGGGGGGGGGGGGGGGGGGGGGGGGGGGGGGGGGGGGGGGGGGGGGGGGGGGGGGGGGGGGGGGGGGGGGGGGGGGGGGGGGGGGGGGGGGGGGGGGGGGGGGGGGGGGGGGGGGGGGGGGGGGGGGGGGGGGGGGGGGGGGGGGGGGGGGGGGGGGGGGGGGGGGGGGGGGGGGGGGGGGGGGGGGGGGGGGGGGGGGGGGGGGGGGGGGGGGGGGGGGGGGGGGGGGGGGGGGGGGGGGGGGGGGGGGGGGGGGGGGGGGGGGGGGGGGGGGGGGGGGGGGGGGGGGGGGGGGGGGGGGGGGGGGGGGGGGGGGGGGGGGGGGGGGGGGGGGGGGGGGGGGGGGGGGGGGGGGGGGGGGGGGGGGGGGGGGGGGGGGGGGGGGGGGGGGGGGGGGGGGGGGGGGGGGGGGGGGGGGGGGGGGGGGGGGGGGGGGGGGGGGGGGGGGGGGGGGGGGGGGGGGGGGGGGGGGGGGGGGGGGGGGGGGGGGGGGGGGGGGGGGGGGGGGGGGGGGGGGGGGGGGGGGGGGGGGGGGGGGGGGGGGGGGGGGGGGGGGGGGGGGGGGGGGGGGGGGGGGGGGGGGGGGGGGGGGGGGGGGGGGGGGGGGGGGGGGGGGGGGGGGGGGGGGGGGGGGGGGGGGGGGGGGGGGGGGGGGGGGGGGGGGGGGGGGGGGGGGGGGGGGGGGGGGGGGGGGGGGGGGGGGGGGGGGGGGGGGGGGGGGGGGGGGGGGGGGGGGGGGGGGGGGTGGGGGGGGGGGGGGGGGGGGGGGGGGGGGGGGGGGGGGGGGGGGGGGGGGGGGGGGGGGGGGGGGGGGGGGGGGGGGGGGGGGGGGGGGGGGGGGGGGGGGGGGGGGGGGGGGGGGGGGGGGGGGGGGGGGGGGGGGGGGGGGGGGGGGGGGGGGGGGGGGGGGGGGGGGGGGGGGGGGGGGGGGGGGGGGGGGGGGGGGGGGGGGGGGGGGGGGGGGGGGGGGGGGGGGGGGGGGGGGGGGGGGGGGGGGGGGGGGGGGGGGGGGGGGGGGGGGGGGGGGGGGGGGGGGGGGGGGGGGGGGGGGGGGGGGGGGGGGGGGGGGGGGGGGGGGGGGGGGGGGGGGGGGGGGGGGGGGGGGGGGGGGGGGGGGGGGGGGGGGGGGGGGGGGGGGGGGGGGGGGGGGGGGGGGGGGGGGGGGGGGGGGGGGGGGGGGGGGGGGGGGGGGGGGGGGGGGGGGGGGGGGGGGGGGGGGGGGGGGGGGGGGGGGGGGGGGGGGGGGGGGGGGGGGGGGGGGGGGGGGGGGGGGGGGGGGGGGGGGGGGGGGGGGGGGGGGGGGGGGGGGGGGGGGGGGGGGGGGGGGGGGGGGGGGGGGGGGGGGGGGGGGGGGGGGGGGGGGGGGGGGGGGGGGGGGGGGGGGGGGGGGGGGGGGGGGGGGGGGGGGGGGGGGGGGGGGGGGGGGGGGGGGGGGGGGGGGGGGGGGGGGGGGGGGGGTGGGGGGGGGGGGGGGGGGGGGGGGGGGGGGGGGGGGGGGGGGGGGGGGGGGGGGGGGGGGGGGGGGGGGGGGGGGGGGGGGGGGGGGGGGGGGGGGGGGGGGGGGGGGGGGGGGGGGGGGGGGGGGGGGGGGGGGGGGGGGGGGGGGGGGGGGGGGGGGGGGGGGGGGGGGGGGGGGGGGGGGGGGGGGGGGGGGGGGGGGGGGGGGGGGGGGGGGGGGGGGGGGGGGGGGGGGGGGGGGGGGGGGGGGGGGGGGGGGGGGGGGGGGGGGGGGGGGGGGGGGGGGGGGGGGGGGGGGGGGGGGGGGGGGGGGGGGGGGGGGGGGGGGGGGGGGGGGGGGGGGGGGGGGGGGGGGGGGGGGGGGGGGGGGGGGGGGGGGGGGGGGGGGGGGGGGGGGGGGGGGGGGGGGGGGGGGGGGGGGGGGGGGGGGGGGGGGGGGGGGGGGGGGGGGGGGGGGGGGGGGGGGGGGGGGGGGGGGGGGGGGGGGGGGGGGGGGGGGGGGGGGGGGGGGGGGGGGGGGGGGGGGGGGGGGGGGGGGGGGGGGGGGGGGGGGGGGGGGGGGGGGGGGGGGGGGGGGGGGGGGGGGGGGGGGGGGGGGGGGGGGGGGGGGGGGGGGGGGGGGGGGGGGGGGGGGGGGGGGGGGGGGGGGGGGGGGGGGGGGGGGGGGGGGGGGGGGGGGGGGGGGGGGGGGGGGGGGGGGGGGGGGGGGGGGGGGGGGGGGGGGGGGGGGGGGGGGGGGGGGGGGGGGGGGGGGGGGGGGGGGGGGGGGGGGGGGGGGGGGGGGGGGGGGGGGGGGGGGGGGGGGGGGGGGGGGGGGGGGGGGGGGGGGGGGGGGGGGGGGGGGGGGGGGGGGGGGGGGGGGGGGGGGGGGGGGGGGGGGGGGGGGGGGGGGGGGGGGGGGGGGGGGGGGGGGGGGGGGGGGGGGGGGGGGGGGGGGGGGGGGGGGGGGGGGGGGGGGGGGGGGGGGGGGGGGGGGGGGGGGGGGGGGGGGGGGGGGGGGGGGGGGGGGGGGGGGGGGGGGGGGGGGGGGGGGGGGGGGGGGGGGGGGGGGGGGGGGGGGGGGGGGGGGGGGGGGGGGGGGGGGGGGGGGGGGGGGGGGGGGGGGGGGGGGGGGGGGGGGGGGGGGGGGGGGGGGGGGGGGGGGGGGGGGGGGGGGGGGGGGGGGGGGGGGGGGGGGGGGGGGGGGGGGGGGGGGGGGGGGGGGGGGGGGGGGGGGGGGGGGGGGGGGGGGGGGGGGGGGGGGGGGGGGGGGGGGGGGGGGGGGGGGGGGGGGGGGGGGGGGGGGGGGGGGGGGGGGGGGGGGGGGGGGGGGGGGGGGGGGGGGGGGGGGGGGGGGGGGGGGGGGGGGGGGGGGGGGGGGGGGGGGGGGGGGGGGGGGGGGGGGGGGGGGGGGGGGGGGGGGGGGGGGGGGGGGGGGGGGGGGGGGGGGGGGGGGGGGGGGGGGGGGGGGGGGGGGGGGGGGGGGGGGGGGGGGGGGGGGGGGGGGGGGGGGGGGGGGGGGGGGGGGGGGGGGGGGGGGGGGGGGGGGGGGGGGGGGGGGGGGGGGGGGGGGGGGGGGGGGGGGGGGGGGGGGGGGGGGGGGGGGGGGGGGGGGGGGGGGGGGGGGGGGGGGGGGGGGGGGGGGGGGGGGGGGGGGGGGGGGGGGGGGGGGGGGGGGGGGGGGGGGGGGGGGGGGGGGGGGGGGGGGGGGGGGGGGGGGGGGGGGGGGGGGGGGGGGGGGGGGGGGGGGGGGGGGGGGGGGGGGGGGGGGGGGGGGGGGGGGGGGGGGGGGGGGGGGGGGGGGGGGGGGGGGGGGGGGGGGGGGGGGGGGGGGGGGGGGGGGGGGGGGGGGGGGGGGGGGGGGGGGGGGGGGGGGGGGGGGGGGGGGGGGGGGGGGGGGGGGGGGGGGGGGGGGGGGGGGGGGGGGGGGGGGGGGGGGGGGGGGGGGTGGGGGGGGGGGGGGGGGGGGGGGGGGGGGGGGGGGGGGGGGGGGGGGGGGGGGGGGGGGGGGGGGGGGGGGGGGGGGGGGGGGGGGGGGGGGGGGGGGGGGGGGGGGGGGGGGGGGGGGGGGGGGGGGGGGGGGGGGGGGGGGGGGGGGGGGGGGGGGGGGGGGGGGGGGGGGGGGGGGGGGGGGGGGGGGGGGGGGGGGGGGGGGGGGGGGGGGGGGGGGGGGGGGGGGGGGGGGGGGGGGGGGGGGGGGGGGGGGGGGGGGGGGGGGGGGGGGGGGGGGGGGGGGGGGGGGGGGGGGGGGGGGGGGGGGGGGGGGGGGGGGGGGGGGGGGGGGTGGGGGGGGGGGGGGGGGGGGGGGGGGGGGGGGGGGGGGGGGGGGGGGGGGGGGGGGGGGGGGGGGGGGGGGGGGGGGGGGGGGGGGGGGGGGGGGGGGGGGGGGTGGGGGGGGGGGGGGGGGGGGGGGGGGGGGGGGGGGGGGGGGGGGGGGGGGG
>CM059998.1:21790679-21966001 GCA_030463065.1 Aphidoletes aphidimyza | reverse complement strand
TATGGGCATTTTATGCTTTAACATTGGCTTAACCACCACAAATGGATGTGTTTCTCTCTGTAAGAGTGTTTACTGTTTCAATTTCTTTCAAAACGTTGGATAAATTTAATAAAATGATGTTCAACATAGATAAATGATTGATTAAATTTTTATTTACTCTTAAGAATACTATGACGATGTTAACCTGAATGAAAATAAAATAAATGGACCGCCGCATTGTTTTCATAACTCATTGCTTCTTTTCCACATTGCATTGACGTTTATAAAACATGATGATATCATCTCAAAGATTGTAGCCTTGATGAATCCCTTTTTTAATTCATTTATTAGTTCATTATGGAGAGAGTATCATAGGCATGTATGTTCCTTACGCACGACCCTTGATTAATTAAAGCTCAAGTTTTTTCTTGAGTTGAAGGAAAACAGACATACAGCCACTCTTAACCATGTCAGTAAGAGCATTGCAATGACTTTAATTCCGAAATGCGAACAAACATGTGTCTTAGCGGATGACGCACAGTGCCGGTAAAAGCAATACAAATATACGCGTTTATATGAGTATTGTCCAATGAAAGCACTGGTCGGGTAAAATGCGGCATGAATGTTCAATAGTAGGATATCGTCTATTGTATTTGCAATGACCACATAACCAAGAGGTAGCCGTAATGAAACAATCGTAGGAAAATAGACACCAGTAAAACCGTTCAGGAGAACCACCGATGGAGGAGCTAAATTAATATAGATTTAACACTCTTAAATATAGATTTTGTGTGTTTTTTTTAATCGCATGAGACCTGACCCTTATCTCATCCAACTTTTTTTTTTGTTTCATATTATTTCAGCATCGTCAGCCATCCCCTCATCCCCATTATCAGAACGGTGGCTATAATCCATCTGGACACAGTCCTTCTGCACCATATCGCCAACCATCACCAGCTGTCAATTATCAAAATCCCCAAACTGTAAACTATCCCCATCAAACGTACGCAGTGCAACAATCACCATCATCAAACTATCCACAATCGGGATACCAACAATCGAACTATCAACAACAACAACAAAGCCAACCATTGAGCTATCAACAGCCGGGCCAACAACAAGGCTATCAGCAACCGGGTCAACAGCAAGGCTACCAACAGCCATCAAATTATCAACAACCCGGCTATCAAGCGTCAAGCCAACCAAGCGGTGGTTATCAGCAGCCAGGTCAAGGTCAAGGCCAATATCAACGTCAAATCTCGGAAAAAAGCCAATATCCGTCTGGTCAAAATTTCAGTGACCCAGAACCAACATACATGAGACAAACCACCCCTAGGTATAATTCATAAAAACGCACTTAACCGTTTAGTTTCCCAATTAATTAATTCGATTGTGAAATTAATCAAAATTAACGTATTTACATCAATTGAAAGTACACACAATTGACTTGGAAATCATGTTCTACACAACAAAATCACTTCTTGAACACAGTACAAACTTTGTACTACCAAGTACACAATCATAATTTCATATAAAATAGATTATAATATTATCGTAAACATCTCTGTACTGTTTCACTTTTGAAGTAAATTTGTCGAGTAGCACTTCATAGTCAATGTTGTTCAATCAAACAACAATGTTGTTGTTTGCCTATCTTTTTTGTTGTTGTTGTTGTTGGAGAATTTGATCGTTAATGCTTGGCATTCCATTTCAATACACACAATATATGTAGCTATTTACCAGCGCAACAAAGCGCAAAACCTCAAAGCTGTACTGCTGCATTTACGGGTGGTGTTTCAGTTGCTAACAAATCCCAGGCCCAATCTCAATTGCAAGCTCAACATCCACCAAATTGGTCGCACGTTCAACCATCACGACCAGTTCAAACGGGATACGTTCAGCCTCAATACAATCAACAACCATCGCAACCATCATACGCAAGCGAATCGGCAAACGCTGTAAATCGAAACCAATATCAGCCACAACAGGTACGGCCATGTCTTTACTCACTGCTGGAATTTCAATTAATTCTCACCGAAAAAAAAACAAAGATGTCGCAAAAGCAATCCGCCTGTACCCTCGAAACGATTGATGTTGAATCGAGTAAAACGTACATCGCACAAAAAATGTTTTACTAAAAGTTTGTTGCCTATCGGTATTTTGGATTAAAAAAAACCTTGGACGCTTTGAAAAATGTCTCGTAACTTGGTTGTTTTAGTTTGCTGCTTTTTATTATTCATTTTTTTTCTCGTATTATTATTTTTATATTCTTGAAAAGAAAACCAAATTCTTTTGCTAAACCAAAAATATCAGCGCAATTTCGTTCATTGTTACACTATGTAATCTATGGATATATTTCTGCTTACAACAACGCGCATAATTAAAATAATTAATTAGAACGTTATCAAAAATTTAAATTTTGTATGCTTCGTTGATAAAAGTTTGATAAGATTTTGTATTATTTTAAGTTATAAAGACAGACCATTTCATAAATATTCCAAAAGCTCTCACATTTTCCCACGAAAATACCGACATAATTATTCCGTAAACAAAATACTTGAAATAGTTTGACCTTTTTCCGTTACACTAGCAAGTAGTCTGATATACACGGAAACCCACAAAAATACCCGTTATTTACATGCATCATAAATTATGTATAAACTAAAGGCAGACTCTAAATAAATGGTTAGACATTTCTTGTAGATAGAAAACCAAATTCTCACTCATCGAATATCTATACAGTAAAAATATAATATTTTTGCATTTTGTTTTTAAAGATTTTATTGAAACAAATATTCCATTTCATTTATCATTCCAAGACATTTAAAAAAAAAAACAACTGAAAATTAGGCGAAAACTATATCTAATGTCATTTTATATTCGATATTTAAATACAACATTTCATCTTTACCTATTCTAGTCGAATGAAATGTTGTTCTTCAAATCATGTACGATAACACACAAAATCATGTTAGCGTGTTTTGTAAACAACACATAAGTCCATCATTTCATTCAGCTTTTAAATGTCTTAACCGCTATATCATTTTGTCATCAAATTTCTTCAACTAATTACATCAATGTTCGTATTATGCATTGAATCACAAAGTGATTGTTCTGGGGAGGTGAGGGTGGGTGGTGATCGTGTGCACCAAAAACCATCGGAATATGGTTTTGAATTTCAATTTTGAAAAAGAACGAACTTTTTGTGTAATTGATTTTATTTGAAAAGTTATTTAATTATTGAATCTGTTTCTTGGCCAGACATATCAGCAGCAGCAGCAGCAACAACAACATCAATACCAGCAACCGGCTGCCGTTCACCAGCCATTAGCTCAACAGCAACAATATCAAACAAACCAATCGGTGCAGCCGCAACCACAAAAGCAATATCACCCAGAAGATAACTTCTATCGACAACCAAGCCCCGGCACCATAACGCTGCGCAAAGAATTACCGGTTACACAACGACCGCCTCTCATTTACGCATCTGAGCCGGCTGCCTATAGCTTTGGAGGTATAAATGGCTATTCTTGCTACACATTTTTCTGCTCTGGTCTTTTTGTTGTTGTTTGGTTGTGTTTGCCAGTATGCAATCACACCGTTAAAAATTCATCTGATGCGATTGTTTCGGTTTTGTTTTGCGGCATTGTGTCCGGTTTACACCACCTCGAAACGACAATCCAATTCAATTGGAATGATTTTCGATCTCGAAGAGTGCACACAGTATCTATCTTTGATTTCAAAATGTCTTTTCAAATCGATTGTAAATAGTTGTGTGCATGTGTCTCGGCACTTATTCACCACATGCACACCCTTCTCATTCCCTGTTCCTCTCATCTCATACTCTTCGCATCAAAGCATACATTCAAATTGACTGAACAACAATCGATTTGGTTCCTCATCAATTGCTTCCCAATTCGTTACACACTCACTCTCTCTCTCTCTCTCATTCTCTGAAGATTCTGTTCATTCGGCATGCATTCGTCCATGTGTTAGACATATATAATTGTTAATAATACTAGTTTCTAGTTGGTACACATTTTATCAATTATCGTTTTATTTGGTAGAATATTTAGAATGTGTGCTATCGTGATCAATTCGAATGACATGGGAATGTCTCTCTCGCTCTCTCTCTCTCTCTCACTCACTTTCCCTATCCCAATCGATTGTGACAGTAGGCGTTCGAAGTTTTAAAATGGAAGCTTCCCCACTGTTCTCTCCTTCTCCTCTCGATTTCATTCATTTTGTCATTAAGTTGAAACGCTCAGTGTTTTTGTTATGTGCATGTTCGGCTCAAGCGGCCATTTTCAATTGTATTTCATCAAGAGAACATTTCCGAAACATAGGTAGTGGCATTCTCTTAAGTTGAATTGACACATAATTTGCTTCTGATGCATCAGCTATATGTCGAGCACTTGCTCATCCCATATAACTTGTGTTGCATGAGAACAATATGGATTTCTTCATTAAAAGTTTGATATTATCAATCAGAGCAAAAGTTCCCATCCATGCCCATTCTCTCGCTCTCGCTCTCGCTCTCTCTCTCTCTCTCTCTCTCTCTCTCTCTCTCTCTCTCTCTCTCTCTCTCTCTCTCTCTTTCTTTCTCGTCTTTCCCTCCCTTTGTCTCTGCGTATGATTTTCTCATTTTAATTTGGTCGTTTTGCAATGAAAAATAGTCGTTATTACCAATGCAGACAATGGAAAATTGAAACTTTCTGCTTGCCAGCACAACTAGTTGCCTACTAGTCAGCAATATCAGTTTCGTCATTGTCATTGTATCGCCGATATTGGCTCTCGGTTGCAAAGGTATTGAGAAATATTACACTTTCAGCACTTTCCATTCATTCGCTTGATCAATTACTTGAAGAATGCTTGTCGACCAAAATCGAAATCCACCATTTTTTCTGTTTCTTGTTCTCTCGTTGTTTTTGTTTTCTAAATAATTCCTTTCTTATTCGGCATAACTGCATCTCTCTGATGAAAATATTCATTTCAACCATTTCAAAGGGATCATCTCCCTTTTTCTTTAAAAAAAAAAACTCCAGCTCAGATATTTGTATATTAAAAAGTATTCTATTCATAGCGTTTTTTGTTGTTGTATGTCAACTGAATTTATTCGCAAACCTTTCGAATTTGAAATGTTAAAATGTTTGAATTTATCAACTGAATGAAGAAAACCATTGACCATATCGAGATTTACTGACGTAAAAATGAATAAATATATACAGAATTGGCTATCATCAAAACCATAACACATTCCTTCAAACGGAAATAAATAACAATGAAGAAGAGTGATATCTTCGTAAACTAACAAGCAAAATTATGATTTTCATAAATTTGAAGCAGAAAATATACACACGTAACCCCGTACACGAAAAACGACCAAGAGCAAAAAGACACACACAAAAAAAAACAACAAAAATGATAAACTGAAACCAACAAACGAAAAGTTTTGCGTGTTGGAAAACTTTAAATGTACAAACTTATGTGTAGATTTTCTCAATGATTTGTACAGTTTTTGCTTCGTTCGATAGCTTTCGCTTCGGTTCACAGGAGCACCAGTGAAGAGAAACGAAATGAAATGAAATTCAGTTCAGAAAAGTAAACAACAACAAAAGAAACACGTTTCATAGAACGTTCAATGCAACGTCAAAAAACAGCAACAGTTTTGAGCATTTTTTGTTTTGTCTTTCACCGAATGTGGTGTATGTTGAATTATTTTCAATGCGGTCGAATTGTAAAATTGTCTTTTATCCATGAGTATGTTTAGTGTTGATAACACAAGTGGCATAGAGTTTCTATGAGACAGAAAGCGAGAAAAGCACTGAATGTGGTTACGAAGCGGTGAAAATAACAACAAACAGCAAACAAAGACATAATCTTTTGCACACACACACATGAAGTCGGAGAGAGGCGGTATAGCAAAAAGAATCAACTTGATAAAATTCATCTGTCTGAATGGCTTTTGGAATGATCGTCAATGTGCTTGGTTAACCAACACATATGATGGAGTGCAACGATAACTAATAACTTAAGCAAGCATTCTCAATGAAATATCCTCATACAATGTTTCTATTTCGATTTCTCTGGCTGGCAAACGTTTGGCAAAAGAGTTAAATTTGCATACGTCACATTCATGTGTACACACCATGCATCATAGCATTGTACGGATACACGGTTGGCCGAAGATGCATTCTCTGTATATATTCCGTTGAAACAAAAAAAAATGCCACTTCATTTCGTTCTTCTTCATCTTTTGTCGATTTTTAGTTGCAATCTACTTTTCTCTTTCTCTCTCTCTCTCTCTCTCTTTCTCAATGCCTGTGTGTGTTTGTGATAGTCAATGTTGTTTTTTTCGTGTCCTAATGCAAATCCCAGTGAAAAGTCTCTGAACAAGATAAAAACTAGTTTTGTCCACATATCCGAGCAATTTGAAACTCTTGCTTTTGCCCAAGCAATGGCACAGGCTCTAGGTTTGGCTTTGGCATTGGCTTTTGCCAACGTCCTTTTCTCGGCGCACATGTTTCTATGTATGTGGTTACTAGTTTGGCTTGTCATTCAGTCATTGCCCATTGTCAATGATTCCTCTAGCTTTGGTCATGGTTTCTTCGATAAGAAACATTTTCTGTTCAACGCATTTCACTTATTATATGCCTTTTGTATTTATGAAGCACATAATTTTTGTGTTTTTTTTTTACACAACTTTTCTATCTTGTATTTTATTTGTTTGTTGATTTATTTGTTTGTTTGCTTGTTTGTTTATTCAAGTTCCACTCTTTCTCTCTCGCTCGCTCGCTTGCTGTCTCCTTTTAACTCATTCTGTTTGTCATGTGTCTGCTTGTCATGTTCCGGCGAGAAATTTTTCCCACTTGGCAATGTGATGTAATCATTTGCCATCACCATATTAGTATTCGAAAACTGTTGACAAGCATGAAAGTAGTTGGAAAACTGTTTGTCATTCGCAGTCTCAATTAAAGTTTTCTCTCTTTCTCTATTTTAATCTCTTTGTAGTTGTCTTTCGCTCAATTTTGTTTCCGGTTTGTCCTGTACTCCCATTGGAATATGCTTATTGCTAACATTTCGATGTATTGGCCGTTGCTCAGAACGTTGAAGAACATGTAATAACATGATGCAAATGTGGCATAATAAATGTACAGCTCAATTATCACCTCCTTTCAATATGGACAACCCAGAGTTGGCTTGAGTGTGTCAAGTAAACGATGAACATACAAACATCATTTTCATCATTCAGAGATACTAAAATAATGCTACAACCAAATAAATGAGTTGCACACAATTGAGTCCTTTTGATATGTGAATCTAACGAGGTGTGGAGAATACACGTAAAAAAACAGAACATTGTAATACCACCTTACCAATCGTACAAATGTCCATATTTAACCAAAATCGCACTGAAAAACCGCTGACGAAAATTCGAGGTGAACATTTTACACAATCCGCTTTTGTTGTGGGTATTTCGGGAATTCATGTGAAACACATATGCGATCAATTTCAGTTAAATTGATGGACATTGTTTTGATGTCGCCTCTATTGAAATCATATATTAAAATTTAAGTGAAACAAACCTATTTTTATGATCTATTCAAACATTCAAACAAGATTTATGCTGGAATGTTTAATAGGTGCTTTTTCTCGAACCAATTTTCTATGTTACTCCGTAATCATGAGTGTGCTGGAGGATCTTGTGTTCATGCTTAAACAAACTGGCATTGAATAATTTGTGTTTTGTTTCTGCTTGGGTTGCGTGAAATATCGATCTGTGTTTCATGCACACATTCCAATACATTATATGAACATTTCATTTGTGTCTCTATGTTATCCGACATAGAGTCATTAACGCCTGTTTTTATTGTTTTTTTTTCTCTCTCTCTCTCTCTCCCTCTCTCTCTCTCTCTCTCTCTCAATTTTGTGCCTGTTATTTTGTTGTTAATGTGATACTAGTGCCATACATATCGTTTACGGTGGCACGGTAAAACGATGTTAATAACGTCAACCGAAAACGGATGAATGGATTCGTCCTATGTTCTGCTCTCTGTCTCTCTTTTTTTATTGTTGTTGCTGGTTATTATCTCTATTATTTTTAATTTTTTTTTTCTCTCGTTCAATCGTTTTTCCGATTTATGTTTAAAAATGTCAACATTATGTAAAATAAACATCGAACACGACAGGAGGCGGCAACATGCGTGGGGATATGAAATGGCCACCAGAAGATGTCAAGCGTCAAAGTGAAATTGAAAATGAGCAACGCAGACAATTGGCGTTGGGACCGGCATTCAGGCCGCGGCGAGTTAACAAAGTGATTTAATTTTTAATTTGTTTTCAATTTTGTGTGTGTGTGTGTGTATTTTGTTATACTTTTTGTTTGTGTGTGAGTTGTCTGTGTATGTGTGTGTGTGTGTATGTGTGTGTGTGTGTGTGTGTGTGTGTGTGTGTGTGTGCGTGTGCGTGTGTGGATTCCATACTGTGGAACAGAACGACAAAAAAACGAATTTACTAACTGTTCAAATTGTTGCAACCAATTCGATTGAGGTTGTGTAAAACTTTAGTCAGATTTAATACGATATTTAATGTTTAATGATTGGCTGGAACTTGTTGACTTTGTATTTAACCATTGATTGTCTGATTATAGCGTAATATTTACGGTTTGGTGATTCCAGAGATTAAACAATCGAAACAAAAAAAAAAAACAGAACGGAGAGAGAAATAACATTGATTTTGTTCATGCATGAATAAAATAAACTCTTGCGTGTGTATTGTTTGTTGTTGTTGTTGTTGTTGTTGTGTGGCTGCATTTAAACAATTGACTGGATATCATAAAATGTATTATTGATTTCATTGTTGATCCGTTTTGTTCATTTCTACAGGATTATTCAGGATTCTTTCAGCGTCATGCTTTGAATTCAACTTATCCAGGGTATCGTGCGCCCCCAGGTTCGATACATATCTAAATAAGAGTATAATTCATTTTAAATCAATTGCATTCATTCCATTTGCCACGATATTTTTCTTTATTCATATTTTGTTGTTGCGTTTTCTGTTTTTTTTTCAGGTACACAACACTATGGTTACCAATACCCGCAATACCCACAATTCAACCAGTAAACATCATCAGTCAGTTATCACATCCAACATTCAATGCATAAAACTGAACAAACAAACAACAACAAAATAAAATGAACAACAAATCAGAATAGAAACAATAACCAAAATAATTTGGAAAAAAAAATCAAACTAAACGAAAAATGAAGTGACGATATTTAATCATATGAATAAATATGATAACAGATTTCTTTTTTTATATAAATAATTCGATTTGTTGACGGTTTTTTGAATAATTCATGCAATGCTTAATCTTATTTTGTTATCACTAATCCATGTTTTTTTTACGAACGCTCTGCTACGGGACTTCTGCTTACCGCGAATTTTTACATTTTTAAAATTAGAATTATGATACACAAACACACATACAAACGCAAAATAAAATTTAGAAAAAAAAAAACAAAATTTACAGAAAAGAAAAGCGAAAAAAAGTAACGAACTGAAGACGATACTTGAAAAGGTTGGAAAGGATTTTTAGTTAATTGAAATTTCGCAAAGAAAAAAAAAGGTTGAGCGTGTACATAGTACCATAATGTTGAATTTTTTTTATGTTTGTTTATACTTTCTTCCTTCGAAGTGACAGTAACAGACGTTGCTTCAAGTGAAACTTGCTTGAACGAATGCATGGAAATTGTTGTTGCAAGTAATTTGATTAAAGCATCACCGTCAACACTGGCAAACAAAACAAAAACAAAAAAAAAAATGAAAATTGATTCGATACTAGTAGAATGAACCAGTCAACATTATGAACACACATCAAACAGAATGCGTTTAAATCGCTGAACCACGTATACATTGGCGATTTAATCACTTTGGAAAATTCTATCGAATAAAATATTGTTTTAGTTTGTGTTTTTGTTTATTACGGGACAAAGAAGCAACAAAGTTGATTGCCTTCCGAACATGATGGCTGATGATGTGGCTGGATTTGTCTAGAGGCTTCTTTGTGCTGTAATATACAATGCTGCATCTTTAATGAAATTCCCCCCTTTTTTTATCATATTCGAATAGAGAACGAGAAATTTCGTTAGTGATTTAATTTTCAATGAATACCGATTTGTTCCGATTCGATGCATTTGAATTGGATGTCATTTCTGGTTGGTTGATTGCATTTTAACTAGTATTGAAACAAATAATTTATACAACGACGATTTACATAAACTGTCGAAATCATTTACAAATTTAATCCATGATTGGTCTTAAGTAAGCCATCATATGAGTGACGTGTAGACAACAAAGCCAATTTACCATTACCAATAGACGTGAAAATAAGTATCCAATATCCAGTCCGATATTGGATGTGGAAACACTTTTACGACGATCCAACATAATCCTATAGATATTTAATTTTCCGCAAGTGGATTAAAACAATTATCACTATTTTCTTGTGTGAGTGTGGGTGGGTGAGTGGGTGGGTGTGTGTGTGTGAATTGAACGATGTACAGACAGCTACTAAGCCCCAGACTAAGCCATTATAGTTTAGAACCGATATATTTTCAACAAAACCATTTATTTGAGGATTTAATTCGATTCTGATGCTAGTTCTTATGGCATTTCAATGATATAATGATGTCTCATTTGATCAGATTTAAAGTCCATAGATCCTCTAGAGCATTTGCATTTTTTTTTATTTAAACAAAAAACAAAATCAACCGCATTGTAGTAGAAAACATCTCCTTTTAATCACGATACAATTTATTTAACTGATTCCCAGGAATAACCGTTTCAAATATTATGAGATTTAAAAAAAAAATATCCCTCACACGCAACCACCGATTGCACAAAAGTAAACAATGAAAATGTACACAAGTTAAATGTCCATATTTGAGTTTTATCAATAAAACCTCATCGTTTATATATTTTGCACACACACACACACACACACAAATGGCCATAACGGTCATCGATTGGGGCTTAATTGCATTTGATTTCATCTGTTTATTCAATTGGGAATTATTAAATATCATATAATATAACTTGAGGGTAGAAAAAAAAAGTGTTGATAATTAACATAAATCGATGGCAACATTTTTATCACTGTGTTGAGCAAACAAATAAACCAAAATTAAAAAAAAAACTCACACATAAATAAATCAAGTATAAATAAACTATCCGCAACATCATTTGCTCAATAAATGATACGTGAAATACAATTAGTGGGATGAAAATGATTGAAATCGTTTTGAATATGTTAAATTCAGCCACCAAAATATACGGCTCAATAACTCGTTCATGGCTGTTTTTTTTGTTTAAATTTTAAATTAATTGTTGCATTGAACGGTTCACTACTTCATGTGAATTTAATCAATTTGACGTTAGAGGGTAAATATTTGTTTGGTATTGGTTTTTTGTTGTTGTTGTTCTGTTACTGTTTACTCAAAATGGGAGGAGAAAATGAAAAATCATGAAAAAAAACACCATTTATGAATTCAAAACGGAAAAAAATATAGATGTTATGCTTGATTACTCGAATTGATATTTATCTAATGCGTTATGTCGCCAAACTGTTGAAATTTTAATATTTGATATATGTTAATTTGTTTTGACGTTTTCATAGGTCAACAACTAAACTTGGACGAAACAAAACAAAAAAAAATATTTTAGATTTATAACTTAGAATGTATCATATCGAAAATGTAATCGTCAAGGTTAAGGCTAAGGAATTACAGTGAAATCAACCGAAAGACCAGAAAAAAACGAATAGATTTATACTATACCTTATACTTTAGAACAGATGTTGATTGAAATGAAATTTGATCAAACGCAATGGCAAACAAACAAAAGAAAAAAAAAACAACAAAACATACTCTATCAAATAATTTCCTACGATATGCGCTTTAAAAATAAATCGATCTATTTTCTTATGTGTTATACTGGTATCGAAAAACATTTATTGTGGTTTTATTTTTGTTGAAAAATTGGCATTTTCACAGGATCTGTAATTGTAATAATTGTCCCCAGGGATTACTATGGGCTGAAAATAGGAGCCTATCTGGAAATAGCAGATATTTCCCAAATAAAACAATGAAATTTATAGTCACACTGAATCTTTGAAATCTCATCAGTTTCACTATCAATAGGTTCCATTGTTTTATTTGGAAAATATCTGCTATTTTCAGTCGAAATTTCGCAATATCAGCTATTTTCAGCTACTATTTTCAGATAGCCTGCTAAAGTCCGCCTATAGTAACCCAGACCGTCCCATTTCCTTTGATTTTTTTTTCGCAAACAAAAGAGAGAGAGAGAAAAACAAATGGACTGAAACAACATTTCCGCAGTGGTAGGTATTTACTTCATTTTTATTACAACATTTCTGTGTTTCACCGTCTTCTCGCATGTACTTTTTCCCCCCCACACACTTTGGACATTCCAAAAGCACATCAATTCACATTCGTCTGCAATCAATTAAATTCTACAACATTTTGTTGTCTGATTTTTTTTTTTGTTATCACAATTATTACTAAGTTTACATTAATCTTTCGTTACTACATATTGAGTTTTGCTAACACGATTTGCTTTTTATTCCATCAAAATGGGCAAGTATTATTTTTGTGTTTGTTTTTTGTTTTTTGTTTGTATTTTGTAATATTTTTTTTTGTTCTTTTATAATAATTATTTAAAATTACTCTATTCATTTTGTACCAGCAAAAGGAAAAAAAAACGAGAGCAATATTTAAAAAAAATACGATGATGGAAAATGACAGCATGTTTGCCAGTGAATTAAATTCAGGAAATGATACTAGATGATTTATACGAACACAATTGTTGAAATATATCATTTTGTTGTTTGTTCTGTTTTTTTTTCCTCCCAACGCATTTAAAAATTATTATTGCGGCTTGAAAAATTATTTTCATATTTGGTTTTTTGCTTCTGGTTATTGTTTTTTTTTTTTTTGTTATTGCCTGTCTAATTAATTATTTTTCATAAGCGCACAAACGCTGTGGACAATTGAAATGTGCACCGCATTCAATTTTGAATATTGATAAAATTTCCAACTATTTTCAAGTGATTTAAATAGCAATGTGGATGACACATGACACATTATCTGATTTGTATTTTTCTATTTATTTTGAAAATGGATTAAAATCCATGTCATCAATCACTTCACACAAAAAATGAATCAAAAATCAAAAAAACGAAAAAAAAAACAATTGAACTTTTCAATGAACAACAACAAAAAACAAATCTGTTAACTTTTTGTTTTGCTTTGTAAACACATTGAGTAAAAAATGCATGTAAATTTATTGCTAGCAATGCAGTCATTTTATCTAAATTTGCACCGTATTGTGTGTGTGTGTGTGTGTGAGTGGCGCTTTATGGCCTCTCCCCGTATCGGTTCTTTTTTGTAAACTAACTAACAAAACCAATGAGCAGAGCATGTTTTTTTTATTAAAAACAAAAAATGCAGTCATTTTGAAAAATGAAAAAAACAAAACTAATGCATAAATAAATAAATAACATATTTTGTTTTGATCTTATGTTTTACATTGACTTTCATCTACTCGGCTCTAAACGCTAAAATCCAAAAAATAGCGTTCCACTACAACAATATCAGAAAATAGACTAAATTCACTGTGTTTTGTTCGTGTTCATGTATTAAGGATGACAGCTCAGAGCTGCATTTATTTGCATCTCATATTGAATGTCAATTGGATTTTCACGAAATTGATGGATGTTATTTTGTTTTTGTTGGTTTGGATCATCCACTGTGTATCTGTGTGTCAATGGATAAACACATTTTGAAAATTACATAGAATTTCATCATAGGATGTCATGTTAACATATCCATTTTTTTGTTATGTGTAAATTGTCCAGTTATGAGCTACGTTAACACATACTTGGTTAATTGTATAAATGAGATTTTAGTTTGATTTTGATTTTGATTTCTCTCTGTTGTTTGTGTTATTTGAGTTTTGGTGTTTATTTTGTGTGTGTGTGTGTGTGTGAGTGTGTATTTGTCATTTGTTTTAATGTCAACGTGAGTAATGGACATGTGCGGCACATGGCAGCATCCTTATGAATTATCATTATCCATATCGACTTCTTCGGTGCCGCTCGCCTTCACATCGCTATGATTCGCCGATGCGGATGCTGATGCTTTTTGAGATTGTTCGTTTTTTTTGGCCGCACCATCTTCATCCTCCTCTTCGTCCTCTTCCATTAACTTTCGTGCTAATTTCAATGCTTCAAATTCATTATAATGCAGTTTTCGCCGCTTTTCAAAATCAAGTCGCCTCTCTGTTGACACCAAAATTCCAATCAAATATATATATATATATTCAAAATATTCATTAAATGGCACATATCAAAAATCGATCAACACAAAATGCTTACGTTTTTCTTCGGGCGTTTCATAGCTTCGTTCATCATCAGAACTCTCATCACCATCATCTGTTTCATCCAATGATTTTCGTGGCTCGGACATTTTCAACCTATAGGCAAAATAAACGAATGCGTGTTTTACAATTGCGTTTCATCATCACCAACACCATTTTATGACATCCACCCACACCATGCCATGGAATTAATGTTTATTCGAGAAAATACATTACGAAAGAACCAAAAAAGAAAGAAAAAAAACAACAAAATAGTACGCAACAAGCTCAGATCACATTTTGAGTACGTTCGTGCTTCTTGAATGGCATTTATAAATCTCAATATGAATATAAATAAATTGAAATGTTTCCATTTCATCACCACACCCCTGTACCATCAACATTTATTTGCATTTGTCACGTATTTTGTTTTAAATGAAGAATAAAAATTAAATGTAGATATATTATATATAATGTATGCGTCTGAATCTGTTTACCGTTCGGCTAATACATCGGCGTCCACTTGGTCGTAGATTTGATCGTCCGGATTTGCATAGTTGAACGGTGTCTTTGGTTCTTCGACCTTCATGTGGCCATAATCCTTGTCTGCTGGATGGTATGTTTGCATTACATTAAGCTCATCAAATTTTGTGCTCTTTCTACGTCTATTTCCGGCATCAGCAGAAGGCAGTCATCAGGACACATACATACACACCATATGCCGATCGATTGATTTAGCAAATGTGTATGTTTTGTCATACACACACAAAAAAAAACAAGTAGAAGAGAAAAATTACCGTTTAGATAAATTTAAAAACAAAAAAATTGCTTTGCGAAATTCACTGGACAAATTAATTCAAGTAGAAGAACTCATTAAGTCATCAGCATAGCAAAAGACACAAACAACAACAACAAAACGAAAGGAAACGAAAGGAGACAAGTGAACAAAAAAAATGTGTAAAAATTGTTAGATACTCACTGCGATACAGAATGTTTGTCAAAACTACTTGATGTTTTCAAAATACCCTTACAAGGTTTCTTCGCCTCTGGTGATCCTTGAACGTTACAATCCATGGTTAGTTGATTGGTTTTTTTTTCCTCTACTGGTGCTACTGGTGCTGCTGCTTTTGCTGCAAGCCATCCATGTAAAAGTGAAAGCCAAACAGCGTTTAAATACGGCGATATGTGCAGAAACGACCAACGATGATACAGATGGTATGAAAAACACAAAACCAAAAACAACAACAAATACGATATGCATCGATATTAATAGAATTGCAATATACAAATCGACCAAATTTTCCACATAATTTTTTTTTTTTAGAACACATACTCTTGACTTACGAAGTATTAATTGGATGAGTGTTGGTTTACTTGAATTGAGTCCAATGCCTTCAATGTTTCGTTTTCACCCTGAATTATTTATCTATGGATTCGAAATTTTTGGGGTTTGCTGTGAAATTCTCGTTTGTATTTTTTATTATTCTCGTCGTCGGAAGTACTGTTGGTTGCTTCTTGGTGTCTCGATTATTTAAAACTAAAGCCACAGCAATATTCACATGGTTTTTTTTGTTGTTGTTATTTTACTCGCTTGATGATCTGATATGCACGAAATTTTAAGTCGCAATCACAAACCTTATACACCGTATTGACATTTAACGCGTAATCAGAAGCTATTTATTTTAAAATTGTGAACAGTCTCGTATGTGCAGCGTTATGCATTTGTGATTTGTTATGTTCGTGTTTTTGCTAATTTATGCAATGCACATTCCGTAGCTGTCAAAATGAGACTGCACAACACACCTTAGCATAGCCCAATCATGGCGTCACCTCTTTTTTTTCTTTTCTTTCTCTCTCAACACACTCGGTTCACGCATTTGACATGAGAAATGTCAAACATGCACAGAGTATGCTAAACATATAGAATAGAATCCCATGTTTTTCATTCCATAGTTTTTTTTTTCGTTCACCGTGAGTTCATTTAAATTCAATAAATACTTAAAATTGTACTTTTAAATGAAATTAAATTGTTAAATGAAATTGAACAAATGAAAAAATATCCATAAAAGAACATAGTACAGCATTTGAACATTTTCATCAAATGAACGTACTTGAATAACGTTGAATTTTTGTGCAAATGTTAATTCCAACCCTGCTCAATTTTCAACTGCCAAGAGAACTCAATGACGCCATATTTCCAATGGCTGAACACAAATGTCATTTTGAATTTGAAAACGCAACCGTAATAAACGTACAGACTTGAGCATCACATCGATAACTGTTGTAATTGGACGCACAACATTTTTTAACAATTTTCAATTGAAAGAGTGAATAGAAAAATCAACGTTTGATTGAAATTAACGAATTATCATTAGTTTGTATCACATTTAAACAATGAAATCCACGTAAGTAATTTTTTTAAGGTGATCGAAAATGTGTGTTTTTCACGTTGATGGGAGAATGCATATGACATTGCAATTTGGTTTAAAATCAAACGGATTATTGTTGTTGGTGCATTCTTAGAACGAAAATTGTACCAATTGACAGCAATACAGTGATTTAGATAAACGAAATTATATTGCGTGTTATTTCTCTTATCTGTTTTTCAAAGTTTTATGTTTAATTTTCAATTTGTGTACAGAAAAACACAGAATATCATCAATAAAAATGAAAATTCATGCCATTTTAATTTCTCATTCCCAATAGTATATTCCGAACACCAGCGCGTGTTATGCCAAAAACACCAATGAGCCGACAAAATTCGGCCGAAACGGTAACCGATCCAGTACAAGTGTATTGTCGCATTCGACCAATCAATAATCCAAATGAAGCATCATGCGTTGAGGTTGTTTCATCGAAAACAGTCAGTTTACGGCCACCTGAGACGGCAGTCAATCATAAAACGTTACGCGAAACACAGTATACATTTGAGCATGTATTTGGTGCACATTCAACACAACGTGAAGTATACGAACATGTTGCACAGCCACTGGTCGAGAGTTTGATTAAAGGAAAAAATGGTTTGCTATTTACGTATGGTGTGACATCGAGTGGCAAAACATACACAATGACGGGCAATCAAGAGAATCGTGGCATTATGCCGAGATGTTTGGAATCATTATTTCGTACAATATCCGATTATCAAACGAAAAAGTTTGTATTCAAACCGGATCGTATGAATGGTTTTGAGATTTTATCGGAAGAAGATGCAATGCTGGAGCGGCAGGCTGAATTAAATGCACGTTTTGGGAAAAATTTCCGACGCAAAGATTCCGATCCGGAAATTGCATCACAAGCATCGGCCGAAACATCCGTGTTGGGTGGCATCGATGAGGATAACATGTATGCCGTATTTGTAACATATGTTGAAGTGTATAACAATTCAGTGTATGATTTACTGGAGGATGGACCGCCACAGAAAACATTACAAACGAAAATCATTCGTGGTGATGAAAAATCCAATATGTATGTGCACAGTGTGACAGAGGTGGAAGTGAAAACGGTTAGCGAAGCTATTGAAGCGTATCATTTGGGACAAAAGCGTAAACGCACCGCCAACACATTGCTCAATTCGGAATCGAGCCGCAGTCATTCAGTGTTTACGATTCGCTTGGTACAAGCGCCAACCGATAGCCGTGGTGAGCAATTGATTCAAGATCGTCGTAAAATTACCATCAGCCAATTGTCACTGGTTGATTTGGCGGGCAGCGAACGTACCAATCGAACAAACAATACGGGTGTTCGGCTTCGTGAGGCTGGTAACATTAACAATTCATTGATGACATTGCGCAAATGTTTGGAAACATTACGTGAAAATCAAAATTTAAGTATTCAAAAGAAGGTTCCATATCGTGATGCAAAGATCACACATTTATTCAAGAGCTACTTTGACGGCGAAGGACAAGTTCGTATGGTAGTTTGTATCAATCCACGGCGTGAAGATTTCGATGAAACAACGGTTAGTGTAATCCTATTTGAACTGACATTTTGAAATCATTTAACTTAATTGAAATAAATTCGATGATATGTTTTGAATTGAACATTTTAGCAAGTGATGAAATTTGCTGAAATGACACAAGAGGTGCAAATTGCACGGCCAACACCAATGAAAGCAGACATTGGATACACACCCGGACGTCGCAAGGCAAATCAAATATTTAAAATGGCTGTACATAATTTGGAAGAGATGGGACGCGTTGATGCAAAGAAATTGGATGTTGATATTGGTTTGGTTTACAGTCTTGGTCCGAAATTCCCCGAATATAGTCTGATTTCACCCGAAACCGACGAAATTATCGTTCAATTGATGCAACATTTGGATCAACGCATTCAAAAGCGAGCCACTCTATTGGACGATTTTAATGCAAGACGTAAGTTAAATGTTCAATGAAATACATTTCGATTGATTTTGACACAATATTTTTTTTTTTTTTTTTGGTTTTTCGTTGGATAAATAGAAAATCAACATCGTATGCAGTTAGTGCGCACAGAACAAGAGATTGCTATGCTTCGTAGTGAAAATGCAAAATTAAATGAAATGTTAAAATTGGAACGCAATCGTACGGAAATTCATGAAAAGAAAATCGATTCAATGGAATTCAAGATTGAAGAACAAAATCGTAAGCTGCGTGAACGTGAGAATATGATAAAAGATCTTCAAACGCAAAACAATCAAAAGCAATGCATCATTAAAGAGATGGAACTCGAACAGGAACGTCTCAAGCGTAAATTTCAAATGAAATTTGCTGCTGAAACGGAAAAAACCAGAGGTCAATTGGCCAGACAATTTAAGGAAAAAGAAGATATGTTGAATGTAAGTGTAATAAAATGGTTAATGGTTTTCATTCAACAAAACCGTCAAAACGATTTCTACAAATTGATTTTTATTCTTACAGGAAGCGATTAAATCAAAGAATCTTCAAATCCGAAAAATTCGTAAAATAACCGACGCTGAGAATATGAAAAATTTTGAAAATATTGATGAGCCAACGCCAAGAACGAAAGTTAGTGAGCGTTCGGTTATCTCGAATTCTATTTCGTCAACGCCTAGAACAAATAGGCTCGGAATTGTTGATTCCACACCACGAACACTTCGGGTAAGTTTCGATTTCGTTTCAATTGCATTTCTTGAATGACCAAACAATTTACAATATTTGCTAAATCAATTGTTACGTTCCGATTTTATCAATTATTTAGGGTGTTCCAGTAGCAAATGTGCGTCATCGTCGTTCAAAATCAACTGATGAACGTTGGTTAGAGCATCGTACACCAAATCCAGTTCCACTTGGTACCATTTTTCAGCCATACTATAAAGCACGTAAATCAATCACCAAATTGACCGATGCCAAGGATTTGGTCAATGCAAAATCATCAAAATATTGTTTGGTTGCACAGGGTGCTGATACAGATGGTGAAGTTGAAACTCGATTGTATAAAGGAAATGTAATTCCAACGTGTGGCGGTGGTGCACAAGTCGTTTTCAATGATGTTGAATGCTTAAAACAACGTTCACCGGTCACATCACCACGTCGCAAGCGTCCAAGTACCGATGAACCAACACCAGTTACCGATCCAGATGAAATTACATCACGCTGTAGCATTGGCATTCAAGGAAAAAAAACTAAGTATTAATAGCAAATCCTCCTTCCATACCATACCATAACCAATGGCCGTTTATCACAACCAGCGTCCCACATGATAATAGTTATTTTATTTTTAATGCAAGTATTACTTTTAGATAAGATCTGATGAATTGAAGTATTAAATGAACCGTAAAATGGACTATGAAAATACATTGAGTGTAGTAGCCTAATACTGATTGATATTTTTTGTTTTTTTTTACTCTAAAGTTAAATAAAATACGATATTCAATTATCAATTTAAAATTAACAATTTGCATTTTTATTGATTCTTTTTTCAACTAAAATGTTTCTAAAACTGACTAATTTGTCTTTTTTTTTTAAATGATTAAAATCTGTGAACAATATAAAGCGGATTTTTATCTCACTTGACTTTTTTTTCAAAAACATAACAAATTAAACTGAAAAAACAGAATGTTATTCAGATTTGCGGTAAAACTTTAGTACCTTTAGTCTTGGAGTTGTGAAAAACTAATCGTTTGTGATCTTAAAACAAATAATGTGATGTGAACTATCACAATCTAGATCAATATAGATTTTGGTAATCTATCCAATTTTTTGTGCATATAATTGCATTTAGCCAGAGAAATACGAACCACAAATAAATTTAACTTTTTCTAGTTCAAAACTTCCAATCAATAAAAATGAATATTGCATTTCCAATCCACATTTTACTTGTAATTATTTGAAAAAAAAAACTGTCCGAACTGTAGATCAAATGAAACATAACATAACAATACAAAATTCAAACTTATATTATTTAAAACGTCGTATAAAACGTTATATCGAGCCCTTTCAGGTTTAGCTCTTTCATGATTTCACAACAGTGTTGGTTCACCAATAACAGCAATTTTGTTGAAATATCATGATCTTCATCGACAAATAAATTACGCGAAATGTTGAGCGAACAAATTTGATCACCAAAAATGCGCAGCAATTTTTTTACCGACTCCATGTGTACAGAAGCATCAAACATTGTTGCAAAATCAAAGTACTTGTATTTCAATCGAAAATAGTACTTGGCCAAATTGTACAGCGATTCACAAACCTCAGCCATGTTGCACAAACCGTTCGGCTCCATATATTCGAAGATTTTCAACAAACAGTGTTCATTAGGATCATGCAATTTCATTTTTCTGCGTTTTCGCTTTGGCTCCAGCTGAATGTGTCCAATTTCGGTTGATGCTGTTAAACTTCGGAGCATGTACCGGGTGCTATATGGTCGTTTTAATGTTTTTGAGCTACGGAGGTCGTATCGCGATCTATTTACTGGTGGTGTTCCATCTTCAGCCATTTTGAGTCACTATTCAAGTATGACGATTGATATGCAATTCACTAGAAAACAACTAACGGTTAGAATTGACTGTTTTTCAGCTATTCCTTTTAAAATTACCTCTAGCTCTAGATGAATCCTATCAATTGGACAAATCCAGACAAATCCACACAATCTTGAAATTCAGCGGCAACAAAAGATCTGAAACACGAACACATCGATTAGTTTTCATACAAAGAGCTCAATTTCTTTGTTTTTTTTTACCGATTTGTGAATACAAAGTTTAAAATCTCCCGAATAATTCCGTCTCGATAAACAAGTTATGATATAAAAACTTCACTAACTGTTTGTGATTATGTGATATTGAATTTCGATTTGCGTTTCATGAGGCACAATACACAATGAACTGGTGCTTTGACTGTCGAACACACAATGAAACAGCAAACCAGTTGAACGAGAGTTGAGACGCGAATAAAGTGCAATGGGAAATGTGAAGAGAACAGCGAATTATAAAATGTCCAAAGTTAAAAAAATACACTGACTAGTTCACTAGTTCAGACGCAAACAACACCATTCACTAAATAATGCATTGCGGTGTGCGCCTTCGGTACTTATTGTTTGTGTTTATGGTGTACGTGTCTATTGTATACCTTAAGAATCTTCATAAGCAAGCGGCAAATAACATCCATTTGGTTCCTTTAACATTGTGATTTATTCAAAGCCGAGTGTTGTTGATTGTTTGCAACAAAATAATTTATTAAATAAGATTACATGGTGATTTATATGCAAAGCTTGATTTTTGGTTCTCAGAGGTACTTTGCGCATTATATTGTAAATAAATAGAGATTTTTTTTGTTTTGTTCTAAGTACATTTTTTTGTGTGTGTTCCGATAAGAAGGAAAACAGATAGTCACATTTCTGATCGTTTGACAGTTTTGCCTTAAGGGTTCATTAACATAATATTATTTCACTAATTTTGTTTTTTTTTTCACTGTGTACATTTCAAATGCATACATGGAAATGTGTTCTTTTTTTTGGGCATTGCACTATAGTTATGTGATGTGTGTCGTTCATTTGTTCATCAAAGTTCTCATAATGTCTTTTATTTTCCCCATAAATGTTTGTGCTTTCATTTACTGAAGTCACTCGCATATCGGAAATAAGACCATCAACTTTCTGTTAATCCTTCTAATTAGAGTATTTGGTTTCTGCTTTTCGCTACGCTTATTTACAATTATCGTCTCAATTACATTTTTTTAGTGAATCACACAAAAACATGGGAAATAAATTAATATTTACATTACAAACAAAATAAATACATTATTGCAATTGATGAATAAATAATTAAATAGAGAGGTGAGTCTATGGCATTGTTCAATCTCTTAATGGTTACAAATTCGATGCTGCTATGGCCGATCGAATGAGCAAACAATTGCCCGTTTTGTTTGTTGAATGCTTATCAATTGTTGCATCAAATTACACTTATTATTACACGAGATCAAATTGTTCTAATACTTTTTTTTTGTGGAATGTGTCCGTTGCAAGACCAGTACTGTTTCTTCTCAACCTTTCTCATGAGGTGAATCACACGCATTTCACAAATTGCAGTGCAAATCAACACAACACAATAAAAAACAATGAATGAATACAGAAAATTATTGATAAACTAGAGAGATGGGGCGGATGGGGTGGATGGGGATGTTGTGATGTGATGACTTTCGTACCCTTGCATTTTACGAATGCTTTCGATCATAAATTTTCACTTTTTCTGGGACGGCTGCCTTTTCTACTGGAATAATTTGATAGAGGTCGTTAAGCGATCGAATATAAACTAATTTTCGCCAAAATTTCGAGCTTATAAACGGTCTGGCCATCCAAACAACGGATTTTAGCCAAAATGTCGGATGAACCATGTACAAATTCTTCAAACTCTTCCGTATTCGCCGGTCCAACAAATGATAACACTTTTTAAGCCATGGCAATGATGGTACCGTATTTCGATTCGATCCACCATGCAAATAAATCAGAATGTAGTCCTCAGTTACAAATTGTTCTAATGTTTTGATGACATACCTAATGGAAATAAAAAACAATCAATTAATTGTAAAAACAATCAATGTTCAGTGAATGAAAAAAAAAAAACGGTGCACAACTAAAAAAATTGGAAACTTACAAAAACAAATTTTCCATCACATAATGGTAATCAGCTCGAGAGCGATCTGGTAAATAGCATGCACTAAATATAACGATAGCATTGTGTCCGGGTGATTTGATGTAGCCACCATGCGATAAACAACGTTTGTATGGTTCAATCACTTTCATGTCAATGTCTCTGGTTTGTCCGTTTGGCAATGTGACAGCAACACCAGATAATTGTTGCACCACCTTGGCACCATTTTCGCTGGCTATCGTTGCACTTACACTAGTTAAAATCGCTTCTTGATTCGATGCTGGTTGTCTATTGCTTTTTGTTTCCTTAAAACTTAGTCCATCGTCATCTTCAACGTCATCATCGAAGCTATTATTTGATATTGTCTCAACGGATGAATCGTCCTCTTTGGTGGTGACCATTAGCTCAGCGGTTAATGGGATTTTTCGTAGGCCGCCCAATTTCGGTGCGGTGCTTAAATTACCTGTGTTGTAGTTCGTTAATGTTACCGATTGAAATGTTGGCTCAACGGATGCCTGATACTGTGATACGTCCGGTTCCGATTCACCACTGCTCAAATACGCTTTCTCATTGAGATTAATTTTGGCATTGGCTTTCGGCGCACACAGTGTATCGGAGCGTTGTGTTGTTGTTGGTGATACATGCATCGGTGATTCGCTTTCGGTATTTACGAATTCCGATTCGGCCAAACAGGCACCATCGAATGTGTTTGATGAATCGGGCGATAAATTATCGTCATCGTCACTTTTCACCATCAATGGATGCATATCGACCAATGTCATGCCAATCCGTTGCTTTGAATTTTTATTGACTAGTATGCGATTGTCTAAGGAACTATCATCATATTTATTGTCATGCTGATTCGAATTTGAATTTAAATTCGAATTTTGATTCGATGTACGCGATGTTACATTACTTAGTGACGAATTTATTGTGGCCATTTTACGTTCAGCAGCTGTGGTTGTCGTTGATGTTGTTGTGTTTACGCTGCACGGAGCATTCGATGTGGCATCGCTGACCACGATACCGATCGAATCCGACGCAACCGTCGAACTCGTCCTTTGTTCCGTTTCGGGTGATAAACCAAACGATTCCTGAGATATTGTTGTTTGTTCTGATATGTCCATTATATTATTATCTGAGATGGGGCTATCATCAATGTTTTGACTGAAACATCAAAACATCAAAATCAATTATTTCAATTTTAGTTTTGTACGATTGTTAACTCAAACCAAATGTTAACAACCAAATTAATTCAATTTAATTTGAATGCATACCTCATTGTTGACTAGATCCAATAAAATATTTAAGCAAAATTTTTGATCTTAGTATCAACACATTATGATACGTTTGCACACCGAGACTGATTTTCTCATTGAAAATCCATTTAATAATATCCTTTCATTTAATGTCAAAGCATAACATTATTGTGTCCGTTCAATCCAATTATTTACTTCTTTATAGAAAATGTTGTACAAGAATCAGTTTACAAATTTGGTCGTTTACTGAGAACTCAAAAGATATTCGAATATTGGTAATTTTTTGTAATTTGGGTAATTTTTTCGGTTTATTTTATGAAAATAATTTCAAATAACATTTCACTTGGATTTGTTAACTAATCAAATGGCCCAGAAATGGTTGTATTTCCATCAAAACAGTTAATAATAAATAATACGCGTGAAATGAAACGCACTCATTTTGTTTGGCATTTGACGCCATATTGGATTGGCATACTTCAAAATCGTTTACGCATCAAAACTTCATCATCATTTTCGTAAGCGCAATATTTTCATTTTCACATTGATTCTGTTGATTTATGGATTGAGTGAGCATTCCAACAAAATAGAAATATTTTGTGCATATTATGGACCACCCAAGTCCGGCAAAACCAGATGCTTCTGTCGAACTATCACCATCGACCACCGCATTAGATACGTCAAACGATCAGAGGCGTCGAAGGTACGGTAGCATTCACAGAATAAACAAGTCAAATGCATTTTTTTTATTTCAACCATAAAACCAAAATTCTGAAAAAAGTTAACGAAACAACAACAAAAAATTAATTGTTTGTTTTTTCTCTGTTCCATATTTTGTTGTTAAAATTTGGTATGTAGCTCACAGCGTTCAATCAAACGAAAACGTTTCGACGACGAAATTATTCAGTATAGCGTTGGTATTCCATCAACACAATTGAACCGTATTCGATCTAGAAGGCAATCCCAACTGAATGCAAACACACCAAATACAAGTACCGCATCAACAACAGCTCCACCTCAGGTATCAAGTACACCGGAACCGTTGCCTGCCGTAGCAACACCACCACAAACGACAGTCAGTGTTGAGCCACCAATTCGGGAACCAATCAAAAGTGAACCAGAGCAACAAAATAACGTATCACCGCCACAGCAAGTGGTTGCTAGTACTACGCCCGTTCCAGTGCCACCAGTCATAAATTCAACACCAATGATTCCACAAGCACCTTCTATTCAACCGTCAACAGCAACACCAGCTGCTGTTGCATCACCTGCACCACGTGAGTTCATGTTCATACAATATGCTTTCATTTTAATAAAGTACACAAATTATGATCGTTGTCAATTTTTGTTTTGTTTTTTTTTTTTTCAGAGGCCGAAAAACGTCGGTCCATTAAATCGATATCGAGTACGAAAAAGAGTAAAAAACACAGACCCGGCCAACAAACAACAACCAAAGATTTGGGCCGTTGGAAGCCAATCGATGATTTATCACTAATTATTGGAATTCAACAGACAAATGACCTGCGTATGGTTCATCAGGGTGTGAAATTTTCGTGTAAATTTACAATTCAAGAGATGCAAAATCGTTGGTATTCATTGCTCTATGATGAACCAATTTCACGCATTGCCGTTGCTGCAATGCGAAATCTTCATCCTGAAGTGGTTGAAAGTGTACATAGCAAGGCGCTTTATACAGCTCAAGAGGAAGAATTACTTGGAACTATCAAAAGTGTAATGACAATCACATTTTAACCTGCTAAGTTTTAAACTTCGTTTGAATAACCTAATTTATTACCGTTACCAAATTTTTGGCTTATACAGATGGATGCACCGACATTGGACACATTTCAAAATCTACTCGATAAAAATGCGCACTCATTTTATCCAGCTCGAACGGCCAAAGCGTTATTCAATCATTGGAATCTGATGAAACAATATATGCTTTTGCCCGATCAACAAATTTTTACCAATAAAAATCCAACGTCATTCTCTGCATTGCCGGACGGTGATCCAAATATTAATTTTTCTGATCAAGAGGATAAATTGAATGATGCTGATTTAGCCGAAGCAAGAGATGAAGCGCTTGAATTGGAATTGGCATTGGCCGATCGCAAATGTAAGAAAGAAATTCGACATTTAGAAAATGAACTACCAAGATGGACGGTTCTAGTTGATTCAATTACTGGCATTGGAATTCATCCCGAATTTGATAACATCACACTCGCTGTGTTGCGCGGCCGTTTAGTACGGTATTTAATGCGTTCACGTGAAGTAAGTCTCTTTCAATTGATCTATATGATCAACCAAAATCGATTGATACTAATTGAATGTCGTTTATTGGCCAATCAAAAAAATAGATAACATTAGGAAGAAAATCGGAACATGATAATGTTGATGTTGATTTACTATTAGAAGGGCCTGCTCATAAAGTGTCACGTCGACAAGGCACCATTAAACTACGAAGCAACGGTGATTTTTTCATAACAAATGAAGGAAAGCGACCGCTTTTTATCGATGGCGTTCCACTGCTTCATGGCAACAAAACCAAACTGAATAATAATTGTACAATCGAAGTAAGTATCGAATTACCCATTTAATAGTTGCCTTCCCGGTATATGAGTTGCGTATCGTCAAAAAGAGCCCGTGCTTTATTGGATCCGTTTTGTTTATTTTTAGATTGCCGGACTACGGGTCGTATTCATGATAAATGTTGAACTAATAAATGCAGTCCGACAAGAGAGTGCCAAGATGAATGGCCCGCTAACTTGAAATTACGAATTAATTTTTATAAGTTTAAATGCAAAAACAACCAGAGTCTATCTTTGTAAAAGTAAAATTTGAGAATATTTTGTTCTTTTTTTCGATTGTAGGGTAAAAGTGTTCAAAAAAAACAAGTATAAATAAATTGCAAACATTGTACCATAGAAGATAAAATCAATCTAAAGTGATGTTTTATCATGCATAAATTCATTTCTCGAAGCAACCAACCACACATTGTAACGAAACGAGCAAACATGAAACGCAATTTATTTTTATCCAAAAAAAAAACAAACAAACAAACAATTTCGAATAAAAGTGTGTTTTATTTTCGAGAACGTGTAACATATTTGTTCACTGACGTCAGCGCCATCTCTAGTGGATGTAACCCATTAATTTCATCATACTTGAACATCGTCACATCATCTCCAAAGCGCACATTGTGAGCGATTCGTGTGAACCATTTGTAGAAATTTTCCATGTGTGTGCAGTAGTAGATTGAATTTCGAAACGAACGCATGCATTCGATGTGTTGATTATTTCAAAAAGAAAAGAACTACATTGATAGATTATTTTGACATTCGTTTGCTATTTTTACACATTTCCACCGAATTTCTACAGTGATTCGTTCGAAAAACTAAACCATTGACGGTGGGAAAAAATTGTAAAATCGAAACGAGCATAATAGAAAAGCTTTCGAACCATTCAATCCGGATTAATTGGATTTGGATTTGCGGCAACGCTACAAATCAAAATCGAATACACATTGAAGCAATCGAAATATGAGCAGCTTAAATTGGTGGCTGTAGAAAAGGAATAAAAAAAAAAACAACACAAACAACAGATATCTGCGAATTGGTTTGACGGTATGTTGAAAATGTGTGTGCAGTTTTCGGCAATGCATTTGGTGTAGAATCGTTTTGGTGTGCGAGTGTGAAGGCAACAGTGCTCAGTTAGTGCAATGACAACAATTTTGAAGACGAAAGAGCGAATGTTGTGCAAGGAGTAGAATTTAATTCTGTTTTTTTTTATTGTTTGGTTTTTGATGTAAAATCAAATAATAAATTTGATTCGATAATCGGTGGAAAAACGTACGAGCCCACGATTTTAAACATTTTTGCTTACATGATATAAACATAGCACGATCTTCATATTTTGCTTTGAGTTTTTTATTTTCAATTCGGTAAACACACAGGGCGTCATAGTGTGTGTGTGTGTGAAAGATAGTGGCTTTGTTGCCGCCAAGACATCGCATAGCCAAAACAACATCCCATTGTGGTTCGCTTCAGCAAAGAGGTGAGCATAAAATGTGATAATTCGTACAACATTTTTTTTAAGTTTTGTACACACACAGACCTTATGGGTTTTTTTTTTCTTCATGCTGTCTGTTTCGCATTCAAAAATAACGATGAAAAATGTGAATGAAAAATTAAACGCCAGCGAAAAAATATATAATAATCAAATCAGCGAATCGATAAAGATTTATGTGTGTATTTTCATTATTATTTCATTTATTGTGCCATATTTTGCGTTGGGTCATTAATTTATCAATAAAAAACTTGGACATTTATTTATTGCTTCGCATTTAAGCAGCTTCATTTTATGGATTCGCGAAGGTTATTTTAGTTTTATATTCCATTTTTAATGTGTCGTCATCATTCTGGTCAATTTTCTGTGACAAATTTGTTCGACGGGAACAGAAGACACAAAAAAAAAACAAAAATCAAAATAACATCAAAATTGTGTATCACATTGGAAGTATATTAAGTTAGGTTCTGCACCTGATTGCTGTTATCATGCACACCGTTAGATTCATATCTCTCTCTCTCTCTATCTCTCTCTCTCCTCTCTCTATTTCGCTAACAAAACACTGACAACCAACTGTGCCGCAAATGCAGCTCGTTTCATACACATAGTCATTCATCTCATGCGGTCACATTTGCATTATATGTTGTTGTTTTGTTTTTTTGTTGGCCCATTTGTTTTAATTTCTTGCATATTTTTTTATCCTCTTCTTCATTATCCGTGTTTACTAGTTAAATTTTTATATGATAATAGTGTGTGCATGTGCATGTGCATGGTGCATTATGATTGACTGAATGAAATCAAAAATTGCTGGCAATTATCTGAAAACAAAACCACACACACACACAAATCTATTGCGTACGCAAACGAATCGACAATCATTCCAATTCCATTTATCATATATGTTAGAAATTGATTATTTGAATTTATTTCAAAGTTTTTCAGCCATGATTTTCTCTTTGTCCAAATGAATTAAAAAAAAAACTTTACTCACAATTATCATGAGCCATAAACTGTAAATGGATTATAATTTAAAAGATAAAAATTAATAAAGAGGAAAAAACAAAAATGTTGCTTTGACGATACACAATCAATGTTCATGTTCGAATCGAGACCAATAATTAGTTTTGCAGTTCATTGCTCACTAAATAAAATCTTTGCGTACATGGAAGTGAAGCCGGTGTGATTAAATTGTTTATTGTAGCGTTTTATTAATTTGACGATTAATTGTGATCATGTTCAGGTTGTTACCTCTTTCCAGGTTCATTTTCCCCCATTTTGATTTTGTAATTTTCCACAATAATTTTTTTTTTCAGTAATTATTCGCCATTAAGTTACCATTTTAATACATTATTCTCGCGCATTTTACACTGTATTTGCTACTGGATATGCTTTGATTGTCTGAATGTTGGGACAGGTGTCGTCATGTATGAAATAATTTATTACGTTTCCCTTGAACTAGAATGGATATTTTTGGTGATCAATTTGCTGGTTTATTTTTAAACAATAATTGCTATGTGAGCGTTCACATCCATCGAAAATGTATAAATCAAAAACGAATAAAAGACAACATCAACTGAATTGGAAATGTACAAATGCAGTTAAATAAATGACATTGCATTTGAACAGTTTCGTTTTGAAGGAGTCGAAATGAAAAACCAATTTTGATAGTGCATTGAAAATGTGTACACAATGCTCCATATTATGTTATTTTCGGTATGACAAAAGGAGGCATTTAGAATGCATTTTCATTGTGTTGATCATGTGAGGGTGCATGCAATGAGGGAAAAATTGCACGCGCAAGCACAAAATAATTTCCAAAGCCAGATGAAAGTCTATGGACAGAGACAAGGAGAGCGAGCGAGCGAGAGGGGAAGAGAGAGGGAGTGAGAAGGAGGGCGATAGAGGAGAAAATAAACGGCACGACAACAACACAAATTGATTTGCATCAATCATTTATTCAAATTGCATTTGTTCTATTCGTATTTTGTTCGAATGCAATGCAATGCATGCGCATTGCTCGGTTCTTACCTGCGATTATTTTCACATGAAATGCCATTTCTGGCGTTGGGCTCTGATTGCTGTTTCAGAGAATCAATGGCTTCAATCTAAACATAATAACTTGATTTTATTGTGATTTTGTTCAAATGTTTAAAAGCATTCATGATGATTTTGAATTCCGAGTATTATCGTTTGAATGCGAACTGCAAATTATAGGTTTTTTTTTGAAGCATCAATAGCACAATTCAGACTGGAACTTGCAAGGAAAAATAAAACAAAAAAAAAATTCAACCAACTGAACATGTTTCCGTTTGAAATTAATCAGGAAATCAATTTGATGATTTGTTCTGGTTTAAAACCGCATGGTTTAGTTTATTCCTACAAAAAAATGTATTGAATCGGATTGGGAAATCGTCAAAACTATGAAATACGAACCGAATTTATACAGGAGAGACCACCACAAAGCCTTTATTTATTTGTTTAATTGAATATCGTTTGGTCAGATGTTGGCTGTTAAATTTGCGAGAGACGCGAATGTGTGCGGTTTTTTTTTATGCTGAAAACCAATTTTTTCTTCTGTCTACTGCATTCACACCTTTTGTTTATTGGAACAACAAATAAAATAAAATAAAATTAATAAACATAAAATGCGAAAGAGATACAAACATATCAAAGTCCGGCATATGAAATAAATAGGTCCGTTTTTCCTCATTTAATCTCATTGAAATGTAAGACTTCTGTTTGGAAAGAAAACATTCAACAGCAACACTCCGATTGCATTTCAATTAAGTGAAGTGAACTGACATACGTGCACCTAGCTTAGGGGTTTTAGCTACTGTTCGGTTCTCCTTATATATATTTCTTTTTATTTTTTGCGAGCTGAATTTCAAATTGGCCACACAGTAATAAGTTTTGTCTTCCAAGTCAAGTAAAAATTCCATAAGTATATTTGCTACGTAGAAATCAGCGCACAAAGAAAGTCAGACAGATATCCAGAGTATCATTTACATATAAGTTCGAGTTGTTGTTGTTTTTTTTTAAATTTTGTTCGTCGCAAAGCAAAGTCTATTGCGAAACTTGACCGTAAATCAGACACATTGTAACATTGAAACGCTCGTTCATTCATTGACGAAGACAAGCCTACTTAGAATTCCGGACTACGCTTTATGTGATAATTGTTTAGTTTTCTGATAGTGTTTTGTGTGTGTGTGTGCTTAAATCAGAGCATGGGACAATCGATTGCAAACTGTCGCATCAGAATGATTTGTGCTGAGAGAGTGAATTCAATTCATTCATTTCAATGTGAATCATCATTCTGTTCGAAAGTTTTAGTCTTTTTCCGGTCCCCGGGTGTTGTTGTGTGTGCTAAATTACATTCCAATATATCCAGAGCTTGACGATTCGTTTGAGCAGAATGATTGAAATTGAATAAATAAATCGGCGTGGGATCGATTTGAAAAGCGTATGCTTTTACAAGGTGCTAAATGGTTAACGGCTGGATTAATCAATAAGACAATCAATCAAATCAATCAATTTTGTCACACCGAAAATGATTTCGCGCCGTACCGGAAAATTCGAAGGATTTTCTCGTGGTTTTCCGGTTCAAATGAATAATTGCATTGAACACATTTTATTTTGTATAAATTTTTTTCACGGTTCCAGACGGGATTGAATACCAAATACTAATCAGGATGCTCAACAACACACTACAAAATGCAATGCAAAAATGTTTCGATGATTGATCAATAATAGGCGATAATAATGTGTGGTTATCGGCCATTCAAAGCAGTCGTTGAAATGCAGTTGAAGTGGAATGCGAGCATCGTTCGTATGTGCCCATTCCTGTGCTGTGTATTAAGATTCCAAAAACAAAAACAAAAAACAAAAAGAAGAAGAAATAAATAATTTTTTCTTTGATTGCTGTTGATTAGAGGAAATTTGTTGTTGCAGGCGCTCACTCAAATGTTCCTTTCAACACAGCGCATAGAATTTGTCTAAAATTAGCGTTTATCGCTGTAAGTTAGAAGAAGAGCTCGATACATATTTCGTAGCGAAAAATATCACCGTTTAACCATATCAGCGTCAACGATTTTTACGATGGATTTTCTTTCAAAATCGTTTTGAAAATAGCATTTTTCATTTGCTATTTGTGTGTTTGTTATTTTTTTGTTTTAAATGCAGAGGGAGAGAGAGTGAGACAGAACCAGAATGAAAAGTGTGTGTCATGAGTGTGTGCACGTTTTCTCGTCCGATTTTTTTTTTTTTTGTAATTGACCTATTTCAAAATAAGTAAAATGTTCCGAGTGTCTGTGGAAACTGATGTGTGTGTGTTTTTTTTTCTTCAAATTCAGTGGCGACACATGCACTGTGAGTGAGAAAGTTGCTGTGTGCAAAGCACTAAAGGCCGGTTGATTGATTCTCAAACGCGATAATCGGGTGCAATAATGTTAATTTGAAACTATACATCATACCTGTTGTTTGGAAATTGTGATTAGATAGAGTCTTTTCATCGTCATTTGAAGCGAGAAGAAAAACATTTGAATCGGTGACTGTCAGAATTTACTACGTTGCGACGACATATTGCTAAAATTTGTACGATCGTGATAAAGCAAAACCTTTATCTATTTCAGATGCGTTTAAAAAAAAAACTCCAATCAAATTTTTTTAAATTATGAAATATGGTGTTCCAATTCATAGTTTTGTGTGTGTGTGTGTGTTCTTCTTTCTTTTGAGAAAGCTCAACATAAAATGATTACGCACGTGATCAAAATTAAATGTTACATCTGAAGTCAATTATTTGAGTTGAACTTAGTTTTGTGTGTTATCGCTATCATAAAAGACATAATTTGATAGGCACAAGCCAAAAACCGAAGAACTGTATTTTGTTGACTTGTTAGAAAAGCAATACATTTTTTTTGCAAAAGTAAAATTCAAAGTGTTTGATTCAAAACTAACAAACAAAAATGAATGAATGAAAAACGTCTCGAAGGTTATATCGCATGACACATTCCAACATCATTTGATCTGGAAATTCGTGGTTTTTTTTGTTTGTTTAAATTCTGTTTTGCCTAGTATCTCATATCATTTTCAAATTTTGCAATCCGACCAATTTGCTTACTGTTTTATCGTGAATTTCTGCCATATTAGTTAAATAAAAGCGTGCAATCGCAATTTATTGTGTTTATTAGCGATTTTTTTTTGGTTTTGTTAAACGAAAAACAATTTCGAAGAAAAAAAAAATTCGTTGACACAACAAAATTTGCATTAAAACCGACTGATGTAATGCTTACTGTACATTAATTTATTATGTGCTCATTTAAAGTGTGGTTTACTTTAAAAGAAAAAAGAAGCTCACACATTGGTGACTCGTTTAATTTTTGTTCATTAAAAATTTTAGTCAATATTTTGCTTTGAAGCAGTCAAGTCATAGAAACTGAAACGTACGCTACTGTGAATTGGCGATGCGCTTCTGCTTTAGTATAACAACAGACAATCACAACAACAACAACAAATTAAATTGACCGTATAGAAAAGAGTATGTGCGAACGAACTTTATCAGCACACTTTCAATTTCAAATTGGATATCACGGTAATCCATGTGCATTGTGCACTGAATGGATTGTATGTCGATTCTTTATTGGCAATGGTATTCGCGATGGAACCGATTTTTAGTTAATGCATTTTCAGCATTTTCGCACCATACCAAAACTTTGATGCATTTGTTTTTTTGTTTCGTTTTTGTTTCCATCAAACAATCGAATCGCACACTTCACGCGAGGTTATAGAAAATCCATATTCTTTGTTTTTTTTTGTGCATGATGATCAATTTTGCACAAATTTAATTTGGTGCTTGGGCGTTCTTTGTATTGTTTCTGTATCATTGGAGTGTACAACAAGCATTTTCCATCGTACAAAGAACTGCAACCAATCGTTTGAATTGTTAACGATTTATACACATTACATTTACATCGAATGTAACATCAAATCAAACGCTCACAGTTTCAATTCCATTTCATACGGAGCTTGTTTGGCCTTCATCGATTTTTGTGTTTCGTTCATTTATGCTTTAATCATACTTATGAATTAGCAAACAAGCAAACCTATCTATTGTATTTATGATCTAAATATGCAGAATCTGGTCGGCAATTACGTATTTAACTTGAGCCCTTCAATTTTGAATATTTTTCCGTCTCAGACAATAAGACCGTTGGCTGGTGTGCACAGTACATAAACTGTACCTTTTCAGTTCCGCATCATAGACAAACATTTTAATCGAAATTGATTTTTTATTTTTTCTTAATTTTTTTTTTTTAAATTAATATTTGTGGTGTTTTTCTTTTAACAATCTATTGCTTCTCTTCTCTCGTTTCAGGTGCATTTGGAGTAAATTTTATATTTTGGAAGAGCTAATTAAACTAGAGTATTGTCAACCAAAAGCAACATTTATTGGCTAATTGCAATTTAAGGAAACGAAGAATCGTTGAGCGACGTAGTGAAACCATAAATAAATCTTCAATCGAAAAACGAACAAAACAGTTCTTTTAGGCGACAACATCATCATACACGATGGCAAAAATATTCCTAATCATAATTTGTGTGTGCACGGCTTGTATACACCTGGCTTGGTCACAAATAACTAAAAAAGGTTTTGATCAACCGCATAAATGGACGGAATCAGATGTACAGCCAGCTCATAGACATGACTTTGAATTGAGGCCGCAAGGTCAACATAATGTGTACGAGTCATCCCGCGTTGCTAGCGATTTAAAATATGGCAATCACATACAACAGCCCATACGAACAAGTGATTTGAATGAGAATGACCTTGAATGGGATTTAGGAATTAAACAAAATTATGAAAATAATCGGGTTAAGCGACATGCTGGTCATAGTCATGAAGAAAATCTTCATCCAGAAAACCTTCATTCAAACAATCTCGTTGAAATGAATCCAAATACCGAACACTTTATTAAAAAAATATTTAAACAATTCAGTAATGGTGATCATGAAACGATGAATCTCATTGAATTTGAACAAATGATGACCAAATTGGGGCTCGTTCGTCTTATCGAAGAGAAACAATTTAACAATGCAATCCATCCAGATGAAAATAGTAACACTGGTGATAGCCTGGTCAATCACTCTCACGATGCGCATTCCAATGGATCGGTAAGAAAACACAATTTAGTTTTTCTTTTTTTTCTTGGTTTGGTTTAACAACAAAAAAACATTTTTATTCATGTTACCACGTGTCTTTGTTCTTTTTCTTTTCCATTTTGGACGTTTTATTGGCCATTATTAACAGTGCATAACAAGTGTGTCTTTAGTCTCGCAAGTAGTTTCAGCACCAAGTGCCGACAGCAAAGACAGTATACAAAATTACGAAAAAATTATTAACGAAATCAGAGGTCAATCGAAGCTCTCGAATAAATTGAATAGTATAAAGCCGACAGACACAATCGATAACGAAACATCAATCGAGACAATTAGATCAATTAAGGAAAATATAAAATTAGGCAAAAATGATTTATGGTCACTGTGTCCTATTCTGCTGTATCAATTGGCCGCACCAACACCATCAGAACGTTCCGGATGTATAACGACACCGTTGTTGCCAGGCGAATCACATCACGATTTCGATCACGATGAAACGATGGAAGCTGATCGAAAATTGGGTAAGCAACAAATACCGATCACTTGTTTTTGTGATCGAGATGGAAAACAAATCAAAGCACCAATCAAATGTTGGCCAGTTCCATGGCATTCTTAATTCACAAAACAGATACGATTTTTGACGTGCGTAGAATATCAATTGTACTACTGTACAGTGCACACTCTGCACACACTTTAAAATCACACGAACATTTTCAAATAGTAAACATATTTAGTAACTGGTTCATCTTCACTGCAAAACAAAGCACATGATTTGAATATTCATTTAATTGTTGCTGTGTTTTGTTTTGTCATTTATGATCGTTCAAACAACAAAACAATTCATTTATTCACTTTTGTCTATTGCAGTTTGGATTTATGCGTCACTGTCAATTATTGTGGCCAGTTTATGTGGTTTGATTGGTGTGGCTGTGATTCCATGCATGGAAAAACGCTTTTACAATCACATTTTGCAGTTTTTCGTTGCATTGGCCATTGGCACGCTGGCCGGCGATGCATTGTTGCATTTAATGCCCCATGCAATGCTTACATTTGGAGCGCATGAAAATGCGCACAAAAGTATGACATACAAGGGTCTGGTCGCCTCACTTGGAATCATATTTTTCTTTGTGACCGAACGTGTGCTGGCAATGGTGGCCGAATGGCGTAAACGTATTCAAAAGCGAGACAATCCACCAACACGTGTACGTGTAATGCGTGACCCAGATTCCGTGTCAGTCAATCAATCGTTGAACGGTGAAAAGCAATGCAAACACAAGTACTCCAGCTACCCATATTGTTATGATGAAATTGCACTTGACACCAAAGATAATATCCATCAACATCATCAGCATGGCAGCGGCCACAGTCATGCCAAAGAAAATGGTCTAAAGGGAACAACAACATCACCACCAAAAGAGAAATTATGCGCCAAATCGTTAAATGATCGGGCCAATGATTATTCGGACACCGCACAAAGTCTATTGAATTCACGCAATCACAATAATATCAATGTTACGGACGCATATTATCGTACAAATGAAAAAGATGACGTTCAAACACCCGATAATAATACGATTTTAACGAATTTGGACGATGGTTCATTGGATGCTTGTGGATGTGAACCAGCCAAGAAAACACCCGAAAACTATACAATTATTTTACGTGAACACGAGTCAAAACACCACGGTCACTCGCATACACACGGACACGTTCATTCACCACCAAAAACTCTATCGGCCGTTGCTTGGATGGTTGTCATGGGTGATGGTTTACATGTAAGTGGCACAGTTGAAGCAACATAAGACGCCGCCATTTATTTATTGATATTAATAAGTCTTTTCGTTTGTTTCGTTTCTTTTGTCTTTTGTTTTCGGTTGATTTTGGTTACCCCTTTGGTGTTGCATATAGAATTTCACCGATGGCATGGCAATTGGTGCTGCATTTTCAAACAGTATTCCAGGTGGTTTTTCGACTGCCATCGCTGTATTTTGTCATGAATTGCCACATGAATTGGGTGATTTTGCTGTTCTATTAAAGGCTGGAATGTCGGCTAAAAAAGCGGCCTATTACAATATTTTGTCGTCGGTGCTTAGCTTTTTTGGAATGATCGTTGGCGTCGTTATCGGTGAAACACCAGAAGCGTCTGCATGGGTATTTGCATGTGCAGCTGGAATGTTTATTTACATTGCGCTTGTAGATATGGTGAGTCAATGGACAACATTATCCATTAGTTTAACACACAGAAAATTGAATTTTATGGATATATTTTTTTTTAAATCTGGTTTACCCACCTATTCTATTCTATTTAGATGCCTGAGCTAACAACTGCACACAACGAACATTCAGCAATTACACAGTGCTTCCTTCAAGTTACTGGTATGGCCGTCGGTGTGTCTATAATGCTACTGATAGCTCTATTCGAAGATGATCTCAGAACGATATTCAGTGATGAACACGACCATATATCACATCACCATTAAATACAGAAAACCAAAAAAAAAAATGAAGAAGAAGACGAAGAAAAAACACAACAGAAAACTTACAGAAACCAACAAGCAAAAACAAAAATAATTATCCACAATCTTATCCGCACTAGATTATAATACCGATTTATAATCATGAAACATGATGAAAAGCATTACACATTGACGACTTTATGCCATTCAATCAATTGTTGATAGGCATTTGGTGTTGAACCCCAAACATATTTGTATTTAACATTTTCTTAAAAGCTACCAAATACATTTAATCAATGAATTGTATGTATCAATCTCAATAATTAATGAATTGAAACAAATTGCTGCAACAACAGTATGCTGATCGTGAATACAGAAAACAAAACTAATTGAGCAAAAATGCAATCCAAATTCAATTGCATCAAAATAATTGATTATTATTATTAAATATATTAAACACATTAAGTCATTTAGTTTTTGCATAACAATTGTATCAATCCATTTTAATCGAAACAGTATATTTAAATATCAATCAAATGTATAAATTATAACTGCAAATCATGGAAAATTATTCAGTTCAATTTGTTGACTATAACTGATTGTTCCAAAAACTATAGAGACAAATCCAATAGTTTTATATTTTATAAACAAAACAAAACAAAAAAAAGAAGTAAATTGCAAAAAATATGAAATCATCATTGGCAAGCACTTAGATTAAATATTAAGAAACATTAAGAAACTTAAATAAATAAATAGAATTGTAGCTTCGGTGCGTATGCAATGTAATATACATTGCATACAATCAATAACACAATCAATAACACAATGAATATCATATTTTTGGCCAAGTGACCATACTTCGTTTGTGTTGACCATACACAATTTGCAGACACTTTTATTGTATCCATTTGAAAGTTTTCGATTCAACTGTCTATGTTTAACATAATTATTTTTTGTTATTTCAATTGTATTTGTTCAGCAGAACAATTCAAATGTAATTGATAGAATAGACGATGCTAGCGACTTAAAATACCGAAATTGACATTTTTTTAAAAAAATCATATGCCCAGTTTTCAATGGAGTATTTTCTCATAGGGTAATTGAACAGTGATGCGGATAAAAAAAAGATAAAACAGATGTTGTGGTATCCCATGTAGCACAACTATGCTTAGTGCGCTATCACTGGGCTCTAGAATAGTATAAAGTATTCTTAACTGAGGCCCCCAAAATTTGCATGCAAATATATTCTTATTATAATTATAACATTCATATACACTGAGCATTCACACTAAGCATTCATTTTAGTGACTGCTTAGTACACTAATTAAATAATTATAATAAAAATATATTTGCATGTAAATTTTGGGGGCCCCAGTTAAGAATACTTTATACTATTCTAGAGCCCAGTGATAGTGCACTAAGCATAGTTGTGCTAGCTGGGATGAACAAATGGCGGAATTGAAACGGTACACGATCGTTTGGTTTATCGATGACACATACCGGAAACTTCATTTCCCAAAAATGATTTACTATATTATTCTTGTTTAGAATTGTATAACCAACCATTTTACATCGAAATGTGTTCATCGTTATTAAAACAAAAACAAAACAAAAAAAAAAACATTTGGCAACATGGATTGTTGTTGAATGAACGCTTTTATAAATCACTTAATTGATTGCACTTAAACGAGTGGCAATGTTGCATTTGCTCGCATGGTCTTCGATTTGTAGAGCCCTACACACCATACACACATACAACATACTACTACACGAAACATTTCTTTTTCTATGAATGTCAATAAACAAAAAACAAACAAAAAAATACTAACTAAATAAATAAATTACAGTGTATAATTTGCACATTGTACACAACATTGTATACTGTGATTTCAAATCAAGTACTCGGTATTTTAGAAATATTTTTTACTACAAAATTTAAAATCATGCAAAACAAAAACAAAACAAAACAAAAAAAAAAACAAAAAGAAATGAAAGAAACTAAAAATTCGGCAAACACGTTTTGTAATATTTTTTGGATTGAATTTTTTTTTTAGAAACTTTTTATAACAAATTGGAAAATGAGAGAAAAAAAAATACCCGAAAAATTTTCGTTTTGCAAATTAAAAAAATATTTGATAATTTTTGCAAAATGATAAGTGAGTTGAGAAAATAGAATTTAGAAAAAAAGCATTAACCGATTTGATGATTTAACACCAGTCTCACATTGGTTTTTCAGTTTACGCTTTTGCACAATTTTTCCGATTCTTTTTTTCTGTCTCATTGCTTTTTGTTTTTCAATTTGGGGAATTGTTAACAATAAGATACAAGTGATAAATTTAATAGACATGCGATAAATGAAAAAAAAAAAAACAAATAAGTAATTTCATTAGAAAAATCGGCCATGAATTAGAATTCTTAATTTTTTTTTTAAATGCGCTATAATTTTTGATTGAATTTAATAAAATAGCAACAATAGATACAACAACAAATTGATATGTAAATACAACCAAAATTTCGGTAAAATGAAGAACACCGTGGAAAACAGACAAACAAAGTATAATTAATGAATAAATGGATAACAGTGTAACGGTTGTTTTGTTTCATTTCAATTGACTTTACATACCTTTTCTGCTGATCAGTCAAATAAATGACAGGTTAAACACCTGCTACATTGTCAGGTTCAGTACAAACATTTTTAACGGGAGAAACAAAAAAACGTGTTTACTTAATCGTTAAAATGAAATTCAGCGATTTTTTGTGTGTGTCTATTTTCTAAGTATATTTTGCATATATTTTTTATTGTTTCCATTTCAGCTTCACATCCTTCGTTTCACGAAAAATGTGATGATTTAGTCATTTAGGTGTTTCTCTTCACCAGGCAATAAAGACACACTCACAATATATATTTCTCTCTCTCTCTCTCATTCAACGTAATCAACTCACAAAGTAATATAAATCTTTCTCACATGAGTAACTATTTTCTATGAGGCATTGTTTGAAGAGAGTCCACGAAAAAAAAAAAAAACAAAAATAAACTAAAAGACAAAATGCTTATGAAAATTACATACAAAATCAGTTCAATTCGAAGAGAAAAGACTACTATTTATTGATAATTTTTTTTTTATAATTCTTTTTGTTTTTCTTTTTCTTTTCAATTCGTTCATTTCATTAAGTTTGTCGATTTTTTAATAGCAGAAAAGAAACAACACAAACAAATAATATTAATAACAAAAGTTTGACCAACTACACGACTTCACACTTAAATTACAATTACGAAATGTTTTTAAAAAAAATTATTATGATGTTTTTCTTTTTTAATTCAATGGAGAGGAATGTTTTTTTTCAGTTTGTTTGCTCCTTTAACTCGCTTTTTAAATTCAAGTGTTTTGATGAATGAGTTTTTATTGATGTCTTTGTATCAATAAATGCTCCACAGTTCCGTGTAATTAATCAATGAATGAAAGCAATGCCATGTTCGCACAACTTGTATTGTTTGATGGTTTTTTTTAAATGCTCGTCGATTGCTACAAAAAAAATTCACGGCTTTTTCTCTTTGAATTTTTGTTAAAAAAAAATTGTATAAAGTTTCCTATCATCGTATGATTTTGAATCTAAATTTAATAAAATTTCTTGGCTTGTGCGTTACGATTTTCTCTGTAAAATAAAAATGGGAAATAAATTAAAATTAGTAAAGAAATGGCTAAAACTCATCAAAATCAATACATTTTGGAAATTAAAATGCAACTTACTTGTACAGTGAATAGGCCAACATGATTGCCAGTTGAATAACTGTAGCCACCAAGAATGATGTCATGCTCAAACAGCTTATATTTGGACATCCAGTTTGTGCTTGTGGTGTTGAAACCCTGTACAACAAAAGATGTTAATATTTGTGAGCATTTTGTCGATTTTTTCGTTGTTGTGTAAACTATTTGTGGTACTTACTTTGAATGAACATTTGTGATGCCCATTTTGATTTGATTTAAACCGTCTCGCATTTCGCTGATCATGCTTTGAACATCATAGCCAGCCTGTTGCACCTGAGCGGTTGGTTGACGAGCTTGATTCTGTAGAATATTATCAGATCGCGCTTGCAAATCGTTCAACGAATTCTTCATTTCACGCAATGTACCAATGAATTGATTCTGATTTTGGATGATCGCTTCCACTTCATGCCGACGAATGGTGTCCGGATAGCCTTGGGCCGGTGGCTGTTGTTGATATTGTTGTTGCGGTTGCTGTTGATATTGTATTTGCTGTTGTGGTACGCCACCCTGCTGTTGTTGTTGTGCATTTATCGATAATAGGCCCATGGTACGCTCTTGACGTCCAATCATTTCATCCATTTTTCGTCCCAATTCTTTGATTTCATGCGTCAATTGAGTATGTGATTGCCAGAGTTGTCTCCATTCACGTTGATTATCACTTTCAAACCAATCATCAAACTCATCCGCTTTCTTCTGATCGGGATGCTCTTTACGATATTCCTCTTTTTGTAATTCCAATTTTCGTTGATAGTCTTGATATTCCTGAGTTAGTTTGGCAGCTTCTTCGGGAAGCTTATGCACTTCACCCATATCACCTGGCTGATGAAGTGATGTGGTTAAGAAATGGAAGACATCATGATCATCAGCCAAACCGCCCGTTGCGGCCGAGATACCAAAGTAACCTTGCTTCGGTAAATGGACATTTTCAGCGCGCAAACACAGTTCAAATTCGTCTTGATTCTGAGACATGCCATTGTGGAACATTACTGTCAATGTGTTCATATAATATTCAACTTTAGCACGCGTTGGGAATGGTTTGTTACGGAAATCACGCAAACAACCAGACAGCAGTTGTGTTGTACCATCACTGGATTGGAGAAAATATGCAGACACAAAAAAATTATTACATTTTTTGAAAGGTTTTTCTTTTTTTCTGTATGTAAAATGTTTCATTTTAAAAGTGCTCACTTTTGATGGTCAAATTGTTTAGAACCATCGTTTAAAACTGCCATAATGTATGGATTATTGTGTTTATTGTCATTGTCGAACGAATCGAAGAACACACCAAGACCATTCCATTTATCAGAAGACCCAAATACATCACCGTTGTAGTCTCCTTTCTCCGTTGTGTACCACATAGCCTAAATAATCCAATAGACGAAACCATGCAGTTATATCACTGTTAATGATGGATTCAGTTACCATATTAATAAGTTATTTCATACCAAACCATCAGCACCAATTCGACCACGTCCTGATATTCTAAATGAAACTTCAATCTCCCACCATTCGAAATCCGTTTGTCGTTTTGTCCATATTGCACCTTTTTGACTTTTTAACGATGGCGCTACTCTTACACTATCCGCACTGGCAATGCAATCTATGCGAAATTATTCAAAAATCATTTTAAATGCTCAACTCTCATATATTTGCATGCAACCTGTTAAATGACGGTTGATGCGAGCGAAAATAGAACTAAAACAAATAAACATCATTCAATCAAGATATTTTGCTACTTCCAACGTGTCATTTTTTTTTTTTTTGGATTGGTGAAGGAAAACCCGTCTTTAATCAACGACACATTTAGTCCACAAATAATTGAACTTTCACTATCATTTTGAAATTGTTGTGTGTTTTCATTTTTTTTTTCTTTTCTTTTATTCGTGTGTTGTATTGCGAAATGGTACGTTGAACGCATGTCTGTGATAACGTATGTGTGAAATTAACTGACGTGTCGTATGCAGAGAGTTGAATTTTTTGAAAAAGAAAAACCAGCTTATTTTGTTGTATTTACTATGCAAAAATACTTACTGCCACCGTACTCCCAAAACGGTACGGTTCCATCTTTTTGTGCTAAATATGGTGGTTTAAACGAATATTTATATTCAAATCGTCTGTGTATCCCTTGAATATCACCACATAATTCATTTATTAAAAAACTTGAAATAAATAGCACATAAAATGTTCTTAAAGAAATACTACACGTCAAACCGGTGGCAGCCATTGTAGAGAAATGACAACTCAATAGCTCAGACGCGACAGAGGAACTGTTGTACGGTAATGCGAGTGCCTGATGTAAACTTCGCTTACGTTGCTGCACACAAACTATGATTTGATGAGGCCAGCGTATACATGCGAAATGTCACTTCTCTTGTACCTCTCTCTCTCTCTCGCTCTCTGTTTGTCTCTCCTCTCCACTTGTAGTGTATTTTGACGTTGCTTACAACGGTAAGTTTGTGTGTCTCATCCAAGTTAATAGAGCATTTGTTTTGCTGTAAAACAGCTGTTTTATCATCTAATGACTTACAACCGAATGTTTTGGCAAACGTTTTCCAGTGTTTTTATTTAATTAAATTTTAATGGGTTTTTGATTAGTTTAAACTATTGAATTTTACTCAAAAAAATGTCATTTTACAAATTTATCTTTTAAGTAATTTAATATATGTGTCGTGAGGTACTCGTACAGTTCCAATGGCACGCATTTTTCGCTTTCCTTCGGCTTGGGCTCGCACTAATTTCATTCGCCGCGTTACATCGCCACCGTATAGTTTAGCACCGACATCTTTTCGATATGCTTTAATCGTTTCACGAGCTAATACCTTACTTCCAACCACCGCTTGGATTGCCACTTGAATCATTTGTTTTGGTATTAACTCTTTTAATTTGAGCACTGTCTCTCTTGCTATCGCATTTACTTTGGACACGTGAACAATGCGACTAAATTCATCGACGGGCCGTTGATTCAAATGAACACATAGCTTAACGACATCGCTCGGTTTGTAACCTCTGTCTTCATAATCGAAACTTGCATATCCGGATGTGATTGACTTCAAACGATCATAAAAATCAATAACAATCTCACTTAATGGTAAAATATAGGTCATCATTACACGATTTTCATCAATATCAATTGTTCCATGTTGTTCACCCCTTCGTTCAGCGCACAGCCCAATTACATCGGGTATATATTCTTTTGGTGTTATTATTGTTCCGAGGACAATCGGTTCCGAATATTCTTCAATATCCATGGGATCGGGAAACAATAGTGGATTGCTCACGTATATTGTGTCCGTATGTCGTTCTTTTATTAATTTCGGATTGCTCAATTTTAATTTATACGTAACGGATGGAGCTGTTATGGTTGAATCGATATCGTATTCTTGAGTCAAACGTTGACAAAATACATCCATATGTAATAGACCCAGGAAACCCAAACGCCATCCCTGACCAAGAGCCGGACTTGAATCGGGCGTTATTGTAACAGCCGAATCATTTAAAATCAATTTTTCCAAAGCACTTCTTAGATTGACATGTTCGGCTTGATTCTCTGGGAAAATACCAGCAAAAACCATAGCTTGATTTGCATTCAAACCGGGTAATGGTTCAACGGTAGTACCTTTTAGAAATATTGTATCACCAATGACCGCATCTCGACTGTTCTTCATATTACATGCGACCAATCCCACTTGGCCGGCATTCAATTTATTGACACGGAGTTCATGTGGCCGCAATATTGCCAACGAACGGATTACATAACTCTTTTCAGACGCACATGACACAATTTCATCGCCCACATTGACAGCACCATCTTTAACATAAATCAAATTCAATGCACCACGATGCCGATCGAACCAGCTGTCGAATAATAATGCTCGAAATAATCCCTCACGATTGGCATCTGGTGCTGGTATACGGGTCACAATCGCATCCAACAGTTCTTTAACACCCGTACCTAATTTGGCCGATACTCGCATCACTGTCTCTGGATCAATGTCAAATAGATGACTCAGTTCAATACAAACTCGATCTGGATCAGCATTTTTCAAATCAATTTTATTCAAAACTGGTACGACAATCAGTCCTTTGTCAATGGCCAAATGATAATTAGCTACGGTTTGAGCTTGAACACCTTGATTTGCATCAACCAACAGTATGACACCCTCACACGCTGACAAGGATCTGGTTACTTCGTTGGAAAAATCCACATGACCTGGTGTATCGATAAAATTGAGAAGATATGTGTGTCCATCATTAAAACGATACAGCAGCGATGCTGATTGAGCTTTCACGGTAATTCCACGTTCTTTTTCAACTTGTAAATTATCCAAAACTTGTGCTTCGCCCGTATTAACAATTGCTCCGGTCATTTCAAGCAGTCGATCGGCTAACGTACTTTTGCCATGATCAACATGAGCAATTATACTAAAATTTCGGATGCGATTTACCGGAACTTCGGCAAAATTAAAACCATGATCTTCTACAATGTTAATGCCATTGTCATTTGTGCAGTAGAAACGTGAACGCACATTTGTTGTTGTCTTAATGTGGCTGCTGATAAATCGAGTGCACCATCTCAGTTTGTAAATCATTTTGAAAATTATTTCCGAATATTCAATTTTTGGGCTGATAACACTTTTTTTTAGGTTAGGTTTTACTCATATTTCCTCCGCTTGTTCATTCAAATAAAAACTATATTTGGGTGTTTTATTTTATTAATCAATTGGTTTTCCTACAAATACGTTTTTTTCCAGAATTTTCAAAAAAATAATTAAATATACAATCAGTTTATGTTACTTTTGCACCGACTTTGACAGCAAAAACAATACCTGACGTTTTTTGTTCATACAAAGTGTGACGTTTCACAATAAACATTCAGAACTGTCATTTACACTTAGTGAGAATACAACGAGGCAGCAAACTCATAACTTCACAAGTTTTTTTTTATTGAATTAGTTTTCCATTTTTAACACACACAAAAAATCGTAAAATAGCATAGTAAATAGCAGAATGGATTCGGAAATGGATTCATTGGAGCCAAGCTTAAAAAATATTATTGATCAAACGTCATTAAAATGGGTGTTTGTCGGTGAGTATTATCATTATTAGTTTTTTTATTCACTTGAAATTATAATTTTTAGCATTTTTGTATTTGTGACGAAACCATTTAAAAATTGTGTTGGCAGGTGGAAAGGGTGGTGTAGGGAAGACCACATGCAGGTATGTGTGAAAATGTGTATGACTTTTGCACAATCAGACGTCATTCAATAGTTTTAATCCCTTTTTTGTGTGTTTCGCTCTTTTTCTCTCTCTCTCTCAATAGTTGTAGTTTGGCTGTACAATTGTCCAAAGTGAGAGAATCGGTGTTGATTATGTCAACAGATCCAGCTCACAACATTTCCGATGCCTTCGATCAGAAGTTTTCCAAAGTACCAAGAAAGGTCAGTTCGCATCATTGTACGGGATATTTTTAAATAAATGACTCACTATAAAATGGATGTGATTTTTGTGAAATTGGTAAATAGGTAAACGGGTTTGACAATTTATATGCAATGGAAATTGATCCAAATGTTGGTTTGAATGAGCTACCACCTGAGTACTTTGAGGGTGAGGCAGACGTACTGAAAGTTGGAAAAGGTGTATTAAGCGAACTGATGGGTGCAATCCCAGGGATTGATGAAGCCATGAGCTATGCTGAGGTTATGAAGTAAGACACAACAAAAATAATTGATAATCCAAATTTACTGCCATCGAACAACAAATTTCAAATTACTTTATGTTTGTCCATTTTGGTTTTTTTTTTCTCGTACAGGTTAATCAAATCCATGAACTTTTCAATTGTTGTCTTCGATACAGCACCAACCGGTCACACGTTGCGTTTATTGTCTTTTCCACAAGTGGTTGAAAAAGGGTTGGGTCGTCTACTACGATTGAAACAACAAATTGCACCGTTACTGTCACAAGTGGGCAGTTTATTTGGCACGCAAGATTTTAATGCGGAATCATTGAGCGCTAAACTCGATGAAATGTTGGCCACCATTCGACAAGTCAACGAACAATTTCGTAATCCAGAACAAACCACATTTGTTTGCGTGTGCATAGCGGAATTTTTATCATTGTACGAAACGGAACGTTTGGTACAAGAGTTGACCGTATGTGGCATTGATACGCACAATATTATCGTCAATCAGCTGCTTATTAAATCGGATCAAGAGGAACCATGCCATATGTGCAAAGCACGATACAAAGTTCAATCGAAGTATTTGGACGAAATTGCTGATTTATATGAGGACTTCCATGTTATAAAATTGCCACTGCAAGAGAAAGAGGTGCGCGGTGTCGATGCAGTTAAGGCATTTTCTGAAAATCTTATCGTTCCATATGTTCCGAAATAAACTACTTAAACGCTATAAACAAGTTCTTCAATCTCGCTGCTGATACACACACAGACTCACATTCAAAATTAAAATCTTCGATAAAATGAATGTGCTTTTTTAAAAAACAAAACAAAATTATTTATATTGTCGGGTAAATTTTGAAATAAATTATACATGGTGAAAACTAATTATGAAAAGAAGAGTTTTGCTTTTTCTTTGTGCCTCTGAAATCACAATGAAATTTATCATTTAGATTGCAAATGACAAATATTTTATAGTATACATTGCGGCGTAAAATATTAAGTTTGATACTCCGTTAGCTATGCCTGCAAACTGCTTGAATTTCTTAAAAATGATTCATAAGCAAACTACAGTTATACGTTTGATCATCAGAGAGTGATGTTACAATTTTCAAAGAAAATGTCAATGGACATGTTGAAACAGTGCTAACTATATACGGATCAAGCTTATCTTTTGAATTTAATGAGCGGCACTAAGAAATTGAAATAATTGGGCATCATTTCACTTGAAGTTAAATGAAATGAAGTAGTTTCAATTTGTCTTCTCCATTTTTCACAATCAAATAGATCGTGTTATGCAAAATGAATGCAAACATTTTCATAATCCAAAAATGATGTCGTTCGAATCAAATTGTTTTCGAAAAATTCAAAAAAAATGAAATCATGTGATTGCCCTAAATCCAAACTGGCCAGTCAAAATGAGAAAGAAAAATAAAACAACATTTGAAATTCCCACAATTTAAAGATCACTCCAGATGTTATGAGGTTTGTTTGCATGTGAATGATGTTGATTGGCTGTGGCGCCCAAAGGCTTTTCATTGATCGAATTATCTCTCATTTGAATGTTTGATTTGTTCGTCTTTATTTGTGAATTGTGCATTGTGCATCATAACCAATTCACCATTCGAAACAGTTTTAGCACGTTTTCACATTCAAAAACTGTGAACTTTCGGTGCAAAAGCCAAACTCATATAAAATTAATACCGCGAAGCAAACAACCAAAAACCATTGAAAAGAGTGAATCGAATTTATCATCATGTTGCATTGAATGGATGCTAAAAAAAAACAACAACAAAAATTACCGATCATAAATCGACCGATCAAATTACATCTTTGCTCTGCTCTGCTCTTATTCTTTTCTTCATGTTCAAAGCCTTCAACCATATAATTTGATGACCATTCATATTTACTTTCAGCCAGTTATTACTAATAATAACTTATTAGCATCGTATTGTCATTTTTCTAAGCGCAGTTACGTCGCCCAAGCGGATAAGTGATGGTCTGATGATCGCGATGTGCACTTTCATTTTAATGCAATGCCTCTTGAACTCAACGGCTTCAACATCATACTCTCATTCAATTCTTTAATTTTTCAATGGAAAATTTCATAAAATTACATAACAATACCAAGCCATCAAATGGGTGAACATTGAACAATTAATAAAACAACCAGAAGCATCAAATAACAGAGACGAGACAATTGACCCAGCCAGCCAGTTGGCTACAAAATCAAGACTGATGATGATTCAGCAACAAAACAAAGCAACAACAAACAAGTATGAGAGAATCTCGTCTATTTACCTTTGCATGTGGTGAATTCCAGTTGCAAAAACAATGCTTCTGGCTCATCATGTGATAATCAAGATGAATATCCGTCGTGTTTGATAAAAATGATGAGATAACCGTTTTGTCTTGACTTTTCGCCAACTGGATGTACTGTAGGTGGTTAATTGCGCAAAAGAAAATGGATGGCACATCATTTAGCAAAACTTGAACGGTTCATAGCAAGACATTACCGTCGGATGTGTGTGTGTGTGTGTGTGTGTGTGTGTGTGTTGACTTGATTAAATCGTTGTTTTGGGATTCGATGCATGACAGTGAACACCATTTATTAGATTATATATTTCAAATGGCGAATTTAGCATTAAATGACACTCTTAAATGACTTAACATGATCTCTGACACTCTATTTTGTTGATCACCTTCAATTTTCTGCTCTCCCCACGAAAATAAATTGTTTCATGCGCATTTTGTATACGGAACTAACTTTAAAATCTAATCTCGAAGAATGCATCTTTTTCATTTTCATTCAAACAAATCCGACAGATTGGTGTGTATTAATCGTATTAAAAACAAGAGGAAAATGGAAATGAATTGTAGAGAAATAAGAAGAAAACAAAAAATTGTGTGCTCGCGCGCGCGCTCGACTCACCTCAGCATGTTAATATAATAAAATAGATTTATTTATTGCTACAGACAAACGGTGGGTGCGTGTGAGTGTGTGGATGTGAACAGGCACAATGTTTTGGCTGCACTCAAACGCACCATACAATAGGTGTACAATCGGCCGGCACCGCGTGTTCATACATTGTTTCATGTGGGGCAATGTCGAGAGTCTTGCCACCGTTTTTTTTTTTTAATGAAATTATATACAACATTCGCTTTCGTCGTTCGCTCTCTGGCGCATATTGGGTTTGTTTTCACTTTGCTACTGACACTAGTAGCACTATGCGTGTGGATTTTCCACTTCTCAATATCGCACAATTTTTCAGATTTATCATACTTGTTTGTTTTTTGTTTTATGTTTTCTGATTTTTTTTTAGTTTTTTTTTTTTTTAATTTCAATTATTTAGGCATCGAAGCAATAAATAACAATGCAATTGCTGCTGCAATAGCTCATTTGCAATTGATTTTCCGATTCTTCGTTTCTGAATTGAGATCAACACTTCAATACAAAAGAATCTAAATTGTGCAAATAGCAACCTCGATGGCCATTGAATTGGTACTCAGCGAACAGACAGAAAAAAACGACACAAAACGAAAAATGAACGACTTAAAAGAGGCTTGTAGCAAGTAGCAAGTACTAAGCAGCAAGTAGTAATTAGTCATGAAATAAAGTTCATTATAATTGAATGATTACTTGGTTGTTTTTGTCTGTGCAGATTTTTGCTCAATTTGTCTTAATGAATTTGGTTGCTAATTTTTTGTTGTTGTTGTTTTTTTGTTGTTCACATATTTTGACTCGATCGTACTCGATGGAATTTATGCGGTTTCTCTTATATTGTACCTGTTGTACTTAGAATGCATAGAATATCACCTCGAAATAAACACATTCGATTGCTTCAATAGCTGAGATTGAAATCGAAACGATTTCAAAACGGTTTCAACAACATTTCAAATCCAATATGAATAAAAGGATTCGCCGTCATACACTGATGGACCATGAAAATATGTTTCTAATTGAATATGGAAAGGTAATAAATCGTGTTATGTGTTCACATTTCCGGTAATAATGATTGAAATACGACACAAGAAATATTCCAATCAATTGAATATCTGGTCGGCTGATTATACCGAATGCACAGCATTCCAAAATTCGACACACACACACACACACACACACACACACACACACACACACACACGATGGCCAATTAAATGAATTTTTTTCGAAATAATCGGCAATCGATTAACATCGGACGCGTTTCCTTCGTTTGTATGTCATATGAATGTTGACGATGTTGATAAGCTATAATTTCCCATTTATGATTTAATGTCTTGTAGATTGTAAAATAGTTCGCGTAATTGTGAAATTTACATTTTTAACACTTTAGAATTCAACAAAGAAATTTTCTCACCAATTTTCATTCATAAAATGTGCGAATAAGAGCTGCTGATTTTGATAACTTTGTTCGGTGTCATTGATAGTGACAGTTACAGCCGCCTTAACAAATCGTCTTCATCAAACAACACATCTATCAAATGAATTGTAAATTGGTGGAAAAACAAAACAAAACAAATATAAACATCCATATTTCGTTGTGTGATAAATGAACAATAGAAATGAATTTAAATTGGTGAAAAAAAGCGGGCCGCATATTGTCGTTTTTAACGTATATGAAATTGGAAAATCCAATATTTATGAACTTATGCAATGTAAAATGGCACTTGATCTCATTCCATATCCAATACATCATAAAGCACACATATGCATGCATACCAATCCAATGCTGTCACTTTCATTTCGCCCTGGTGCGCTGGCTGCCGCTCTCGGTTTTTTTCTTCTGCTTCTAATTATATTTGCACACAAATCATCTTCGAAATCAGTATCAAGAGATGCACAAAACAATTACATCATTTTAATTGTTCTGCTAATTTTGAGGTCATTGTAATTGTTTGGCCGTAAAGAATGCTCGTCTGACATGTGAGACATGCGAAATTGAATATATATTTATTAAAACGAGAGTTGTTGTTTTCGTTTTTTTTTAATGGAATGTTTGTGTTCGGTTTTCTTGTAATTTCGATGGAAGTTTCGACAACACCCACAATTAATTGGTTTCAAAAAAAATCAACGAATAAAAAAAAAACCAAAACGTTGTTTCTAACAAACAAACAAAAAATTCAATCGAATCCAATTTGAAATTTGGTTTAACGTCTCTATCGCGAAAACACATTAACCGAATTAATTTTCGTTGAGCAACATTTCTGGTGCTGTTGTTATTGTTGTGTGTGGTTTTTTTGACGATTCTTTATTTGATACATTCCCAACAGTATAACAATTAATATTTTACGGTGTGTTTTTAATTAGTCGATTTTTTTTTCTCGATTCAATCTTTGTGGCTTTGTGTGTATTTACGCCACTCCGGATTAGCATTTTGGGTGTTTTTTTTCTTCTCCAGCATGGCATTCTTCAATCTATGCGATGCACAATATGAACAAGCCACATGCATCTGCCATCCGATTGATGGAATGAATTCATCAAGCTGATGTTTTGTAATAATCTGAATGTACCGACACAAATCGGGGATATCATTTATTTCACCTTCAGATCTAGCATTTCTGGTCGGAATGTGGTAATTGAAATCGAATTAATTTCCTATCTTTCAGCAGAGAGCAAATCAGATGCCATCAGATTTGATGATTTGATTAAATGTCATCTTCAATCATGGATGAATGAATTCCTCTCACAATTTTCTGGCCAAGAATATCGAATTGCATCGATTTCGATAATCGAAAGCATTGAATACTGCGCACACAGATTTCTTTCCAGTTTGATGATTTAAATGTCAGAATGAGAAATTAATTTAGATGACTTCCGTACCAATTCACATATCGGGCATTGCTTTGTGGCAATGGTTCTTAACAGTATTTGTTTTTTTTAATGTAAGTTCCAAATTGGACACTAATGAATAACTATTCTTAAATGAGTCATTCAATTATGAATAAATAAAACATTTTTTGCATTGTTTTAATTGTTCTCACTCCACAACATTGCGGCAAATTACGAAAATTGCATATTTCAAACTCATGTTAAAAATCATAATTCAAATAATAGAAATGTTTCCAGAACAAAAACGAACCGGGCTGGAAAACAAAACATGCATTTTCCTACTTAAACTATTAAGTAATTTACACAATACCGACCGAAATATTGCTCCACAAAGTCAGTGAGGTCTGATTTTAGCGTTGATTGAATTTTCCATTTTCCCAGCAATAGCAGTTAGTGAAGTTCCTTCACACCTCAAATCACTTGAGCCAATTAGACAAAAAAAACGGTATTTCAAAATTGGGAAAAATGTGATCGCATCGAAATAATATCCAATGGAAGGATCAAGGACTTCATCTCGATATTCTTCACATTCAAATGGCAAGTGAACGGTAATCTTTATAAAATGTAATTTCATTTTTTTTGTGTGTGGTTGTTATTGAATTGTCTGTGCTCATTCAGTGTATCAATGGAATAAAACGTTTCAATGGAGCACATTTGAGCTTAAACGGCATCGCTTCCATACGAGTGAATGATCGTTCAGTAGTGGCTGTGTGTGGTTTGAAATTTCGCACCTTTGCTTCAACTACGAACTCTGCACCGCATCTCTCGTATAGTGCTGCGCTTTTTGTTCGCAACGCGGTGTTACAATTCCGATTGGATCGACGACGGGTGTTGTGGGGATTACTATATAAATGGAACAATTGCCAGCATTATTCATCACATTTGAAAACAACCACCGAAAAGTAGACACCTCACAATTTTTTCAAGATTGACTCCAACAATTTAAATCGCGCGGACATTCAAACGAAGTAAAAATCCGTTAGAAACACATTCAGTTGCATTTTTAACACTCGTTAATCAAAACTGAGTGGCAATCTCAATTACAGACTTAATTGTGTGTTCGGGTGATTTACCTACTGAAACTCCGAGTTTTTTGTTGTTGTTGTTGCGTGCGACACAGAAATTAAGTTGTAATCGAAATAGCGAGAATTTAAATTTCTATTTGTTTGTTTTTGTTTTGTGAATATTAAAATAGTTAGCACAAGAAAACCCAAAAAGAAGCCGCAATCAGTATTCTGGAATCAAGAGAACAGTTAGACGGTGTTTTTTCTTCTTCTGTACATTTCATAGAATTTGTGTTATGTTCTTAATATAAATATTGAGAGGCAAGCATTTTAGTGACGAGAAATTGAGTCGGTTAAAGCAGTTTAATCAAGATCAGTGTTTATTGTGAAAATATAGTGTAGAATCAATTGAAAGTGATCGTCAAAATTCGGGTGATTGGAAGCGTAGATTTCGAACAAGAACATCATTTGAAAATGTGGAAAATCGTATTGGTCGCATCAATTGCACTTGGATTATATATATTGGATATCGGTAGTGTAAATGGCGTAAGTATTGGCATATCCTGATCTAATTTATGTGATGATCGAATTAAAACAATTGAATTTTTTAGACGAATTTCATGCAAACCACACAGACACACATCATCGTTCAGTTCTTTCACTTCATGCACGAGATGAATATTGTGATCGATGCATTCGATTTGTTTTTTTTTTTGTTAACAAATTCAATGTGCAAATTACTGCATGCAATTTGCTGTAAACAATTCAAACATTTTCAACGTCTAATGTCGATATCTTCGCTTTACCGCATTTAATTGTCTTGATCGGCTTTATGCTTCCATAGTGTCAAGAAGCCGAATGAAAATTTATGTTGAGACATTTTCGGTGTTGCGGAATTTCCATTAATAATATGGCAAAAATAAAGAGAAGAAAAAACACACAGCACAACACACGAAGGCTTTTCACGGCACACAACAATGCGGTAAATTGTAATGCGAGAGCATACTTAACGATTGTTTTGAACTGTGGCATCATACCTAGATTGCCAATGATGAACAAAAAAAAACCACATACAAACACATGAAATTAATTAAACGTATTTACGGTGCACATTGATTTAAAAATGTTTGGAAATTTGTGAGAGAAACAGATTCAAGTTGCACTCATTTGTTTCTACTTTAGTTTTCAATCTGACGAACTTTTGAAATATGAAATGATTGAGAGACGAGAAAGAAAACGACCGCCGTTTCAATGCGTTGATTGCTGAGCTAATCTGAATGCAGCATGCGAATCTCAATATTGCAGCTAACATACCGTGTGCAGTGTGCAGTGTGCAGTGTGCATACAGTAGCATTTACACTCATTGCTCATTGCTCTTTAATTTTCATCATCATTTCTCTTTCATCAAATTTTCGATTTACACCTTGTCTGTGGCTGCTGCCTCGCGACCAAGAAAGAGATGCACGTATAAATATGTGAATTTAAACTCACTACACATATTTAATTTACTAGTTTTTTTATTTCTATATATATATATATATATATATAAATGCACACGGTTCCACGGTTGGCGCACTGTTTTAGCGGATGAAATTGTATAATCGAAGAGAAATAATTATCATGTTAGAATTTATTTCCTCGATTATTTTTTTGTTTTCTCGATCGAGTCATTGTAGACTAGTTTGCGATTTTGTTTAAAAATCGTTGCATGAAATGCAATCGCTTGTTTTGTGATTCCAATGAAATTTAATCGAATTGATGTAGTCTCAGGTGTGCGTATCACGCACAATTTCCAAATCATACATTGTTCCGCACAGCATTTGCATGCCATCTCATTGATTCCAAAGCAATGCAATGTGATTATTTATTTGCTTATTTTTCGATGTATCATTGTGATGTGTCAGACATCCTCACAAAATGATGGTAATTGAATTGATGGCAACGACCTTTTTACGCCAAAACGAATTGACAATTAATTCTCGACATTTGATTGATATGCAATGTCGAATTCTTTGAAATCCACTGGCAAATCAAAATGTTTCTTTCATTCAAATCTTAATTTACCTATTTGTTTTAAGTCGAAAACATTAGCTAATTTAATAAATGAATTCCCACTGTAAATAAATGAATAAAAGTCGAATTTATTAATTAAATGAACATATCATGCGTATTGAACTGAAAATGAAAGGGTTCAAGATGTCAAATTAGATATTGTATTTTCAAACCAATCCAAAGGCTGTGCAAATTCACCTTTGCCCTGGTTACACGTACCGCCCAATTTTCACACCGAAATCAGTTGATTATTAATATTTGGTTCGCATTTAGTTCCGTTGATATCGATTACATCAGTTCTTGGACTGAAATGAGCCACACAATAAAAACCATTGTCTGGTGTGTTTAATTGGCTTGTGCATAACGCAATCGACGATTTGATTGACTTGATGAAATGCCCATTATAAATCGAACAATAAGCAGAATTTCCATATTTTATCATTAATCAAACATTTATCTAATGAAGTTGTAAAAAAAAACACACAAAATAATGAAAATGGTACAGACTGAATGTCTAGTTTTCAAATTCATGTGGATGTCGGGACTTGTGTTCGATAATTATTTCGATTATTAAAATTCAGGAAATTCGTACGAATTGTGCAATGATTTGATGAGTAAATCAATGACGTAATGATGTTTTTTGTTTTCAAGTGACCTGTATCGCCTTAAATGATGTGGGTACGATTTCATTATAACAATATAAACGCTGAAACGAATCATTTGCATAAAATTGTTTCAATTTTTCTGCATCAGTTGCATCTGGGCAGCTAGACAATGTTCAAAAATTTAGATTGTGTTGGAATTGTGCGGTGTAGCAGAAAATGAGATTCATGTTAATGTACTTAAATCAGTGTCATTCAATTTTCAGGTTCTGACCTGTGGCTCATGCGAAACAATTTTTTTTTTGTCTAGGCTATTTGTATTGCCATTTTGAATTCATTTAATCTTTAATGACCATTTTCCCTTTTCATTTTTTGTTTTTGTTTTTGTTTTTGTTTTTTTTTAATTAAAGCAAGTGGATGGCTACATCGCCGGAATTGATTATCCAGCCTATGAAACCGTCCCAAAAGGACTATCGTTTAGCTGCAAAGGACGGTTGCCTGGATATTATGCCGACATTGAAACTCGATGCCAGGTAATTGAAGAATATTTTGCTTTAAATTTCCATTATTGCATTTTTTTAACCTAATGCTTTTGCTCATTTTAAATACCACCATTTTCTTAGGTTTGGCATTGGTGTCTGTTCTCAGGTACAATATATTCATTTCTATGTCCAAATGGTACAGTGTTCAATCAGGCATATCGCGTATGTGATTGGTGGACGAATGTAGATTGTCCATATGCGACCACACTCTATCGGAATAATGAGGAATTGTATCGTGATCCGAGCAGTAATACAGTATGATATACGAATCGAGACGTAGGTGGCGTAAGAGATGTGGTAGTGCTCTCGACTCGGAACTCTCAACAACAACAACAACTTAATCAACAGCAGCAACAGGGAAGAAGTGGAAAATTGATAGAATCAGAAATAGTAAAGCAGCTGCCAATACAATCGATACAATCGAATCAACCGATACAACCGCAACAACCAATTCAATCTATACAACCTCCAATCCAGCCTATAATTCAATCACCATTTAAACCATCAATTCAACCATTAACACAGACTTCAATTCAGCCCCCAAATCAACCAGCAAATCAACCAACGGTTCATCCACTTTATCAATTGCATCCATTATCCCTAATGTCCGTCGAAATTCATCCAAAATCCGTTCCAATTCTGCCAAGTCATTTAATTAATGAACACTTACAAACAGCCCAATCACAAAATTCCTATCACCAAACAATGCCAACGGAAATCCATGCAAAAGAAATGAAAACATTACTGGATCTTATCAATGGTGTAAGCAAACCGGTGAGACGAAGACGACGCAAGAGCAGACGACAGCGTAAAGTACGCAATCATATAGAGGAAAGTGTAAATGATTGGCCAGATCGTGTGGTTCAATCGAAAAGTTCACAGTCGATAAAACCAGTGACTAGCATTGGACCGCTTGGCAGTGCCAATGATGTTGCATATGCCATTAGTTTAAGCGAAAATAAACGTAAAAATAGTTTAAATTATAATAAAACAAATAGTTTGAAACGATTGAATGATATTAATGTGGAATCAAAACGGTTGAATGTTTGGAGCCCGGTCAAAGCGGAAAATGTGCTTGAAGCACCGTTTGCAACATCAACGAGCGTTGGTAAAACACAAATGATTATTGTTACCAGCAGTCGAACGATTAGCACATCAACCGATCGAACGGGAAATGCTGGCAAACAACAAGACACCAAACATCGCAAAGAGACACTCAAACAACGACCAATTCAATTATCACAAAATCAATCGCACATAAATGATCAACGGTTTATCGATCATAATAATGAACCACTTGCATGGAAAAACAAATACAATATCGATTATGACAATAAACTAGAAGATGAATATGAAATAATCATGAAAGATGAATGAAATACAAGTAGACACAATATTTTAAATACTAATTTATTGTACTTCAATGTAGGATCAATTTGTTTGAATAAATTTTCACAAACATTTTCATTTATTTACTGTAATTAGATATGTTATTCGGTTGTAAGCAAATTTTTAGAGAAGAATTTTTTGAAGCTAAACAACAATCTTTGGAATAAAATTGTATATTGGACTTTTTCTTCTGTAGTAGAAAGTTGTGTATGGCTTGGTTTATTGTTTTGTTTTTATTTGAACATTAATCGAGAAATTACAGTACTATTTGAAGTCACACGAAAAAAACAATTGAAAAATTCAATCCAAGTAAGTGCTGGAGAAGTTGCATATTTTGTAGCAAATACTTTTGGTTGTCTACCTCCGGGAGATTACTTTGGAGTAACAGCCTTTGAGGTAGGTGATAGTGAATGCAAATGCTTTCGTTTAATTTACTAACTTTTAGGCGAATCTTGAGATAATTCTTGTAAAACCAGCTGCATCTGACGTTTTTCACAATCCTCCTTGAAATCACTGGTGACGGTTATGCGCGAGTATTCAGCCATAAGCAGTTTGATGCGATCGTAAAGAGCTTTAAACAGTTTATCAATGTCCTCTTCGATAGTTTCAGGTGGTTGAGTGGTGTCTTCATACGTTTCAAGATGTAATTCAAACAATGGTAATGATAAAATCTCATTCGGATACTCTTTTCGGAACACTGGCCGCTCTCCATTTACATTTCTCACAAGATCAACTAAATGCTGCATTGCAAACTGTATCTTAAATAATTCACCTGCGAATGTCTCTGTCTTTGATGCAATCAATTTCTTCGTTTGCGCATCTAAACTAATTTGTTCATTGACTTTTTCTATTTGCCTGGTTACTTCAATGTCCTCCACTTTAACGCTATAGCTCAATGAGTCTTTTACTTGTTTTGCTTTGTTAATCTCATCATCCATTTCGACCAATTGATTTTCAAGTGCAACCACTTTTTCGTTGCCCGCTTTGAATTTCGAATAAATCTCTTGAACCGTTGAATAAAGCTCGTTTGTATCGGCACATGCAGCCGCATCGCACAGCTCTTTTGTATCATTTTCAACAGTTTCATAGTGCTTACGAGCAGCCAATACACTTGACGTTTCTTGAATATAACGATCTGGTATGATGGCTTTGATTTGTTCATCTTTTGGTAGATGCTTGAAAATGTGCTGTTCATTTGTCAACAGATTGTGTTTATACTGTGAAATTGTTGCCTGTCGTTTGCTTGTCTCGTTGAACAATCGTTTTTCCATTGTTTCCAAACGTTTTTTATTCTTCCGTGCACTTTCATACGCTGGCATGCCCATTTTATTGATCAAATATAAAATTTGATTCTGTTCGTTTACCTCACGCTCGAGAGAATTCAAAATGTTTGTATAGTGTAGAGATTCTTCTGTCAGACGATTTATAATACTTTCGCAATCATTTAAAAAGTTTTCGTAAGATTGAATTTGAATATCGGCGTTGCCCAGTAAATATTCCAAATGTTTAACTTTCGTTTCGTCAGCCATTTGACATGATTCGGTGTATTTTTGACGATCTTGTTTTTCGGCCAACTGCTTAAGCTTGTGTTCGTATGCGTTGCACAATTTGTTCTCTTCATAACGTAATCGATCCAACTCTTTGCGTTTATCGAACAACTTGCATTCACTGTCTTCGATGATTTTGTGTTGCGGTTTTTGCGGGTTAATCGGTTCATTGTGATCTTTCAGTAAGTTTTTTATTTTATGAAAATCACCAGCTCGCAAATCGTTTAGCTTTAATTGCTTTTCCTTTATTTTTTGATCCAATTCGCCAAGCATTTGCCTTTTCTCCTTGAAATCTGATTCATGTTTCGTTCGCTCTAAATCGAAATTCAATTGAAAAATCTTTTCAATGCATTTGTATTGATCAATTTTATCGGTATGATCCCACTGAAGATCGGAACGTAATCGCGGTTTTGGCGGCTTAGCACCGAAGTAATTATACTTTTTTCCAATTTGTATCGTCTGCATTTTCAAAATGATATTTTATCAGTTTTGAATATTAACTGGAATTTGAAATCCGATTTTTTTTTTAAATACGTCAAAAATTAATTCAGACTACTTCGTTTTCATTTTTCTTGAACAAACCTACATGAATTAATGCAGTTTTTTTCTCGATATTATTCTAATGAATAGTGATACAATAACACCTTCAAATTCTCTATGCAGTTTTATTCCCGATAAATTTCACTGTTACATATTTGGTGCTTATGAAAAATAAAACACTTTTTTGTTGTTTATGTTTCTTCTCTGCAGGCTGCAGCACTTGTTATCAAACACATTCTGATAAAACGCATACACTAATTTCATTCGCATTGATTTATGATATTTGTGCAAACATATATCACTGCACCGCGATGTATGTGTTATGGCCATTGAAATGTAACAAAAATGGTACACTCACACACACACAAACCTAAGCACACACACACCGTCAGAGTGGTGAAGCAAAGAGAATCAAGGCATTCGATTGGCGAGGCGCAACAATTTAGCAAAAGACCGCCGAATAAAAAAAAAAAAAAAACAAATAAATGTGCGGCAAATACATCGACACACAACCATCGACGAACGCAGAGAAAAATCAATGGAAAACAATGCACGAGCATATACACATGTAGTAGCTTGTTGTGTGCTTGCATTCACCAAACGGGCCAACGACCAATACAAGCAGCACATGAACCAGCCACGATCCGAGTACACAATCGACATTCAACACACAGCACGCCATGCATCACATCGTCCATACGCTTTTAGTCTTTTATTAACTTTGCTTGAGTCAACATAGAAATTTTCCTTCAATCGAGTGCGATTTGTGTGTTTTTTTTTGGATTAGTGTCTTTCGCATTTTGTTCACTGATGATTTATTCTCTGCATCGTTAATTTGTTTGTAGCTCATTATTTGTTATAGTTAGTTTTTTTTCGGATGAAATTTTATTCGTATTCTTCATCTCGAGAGTTAGAATAACGGGGAATATTCGAGAAAAAAAATTAAAATAAAATTTAAAATAAAACTTCAAATTAACAAAAAAAAAAAAAACGTAAAACATAAAGAGCAATAGAAGAAGAAAAATTAAAGGCACACACAAATACATGATAAACGTATAAACGTATGTAATTTTCAAATCACAACAAATAATACAATATATTAACGAAGAAAGAAAAAAAGAAATCGAATATACTATAACATTATATAAAGAAGAAGAAGAAAAAAAACAACACATTTTATTGAAGAGAGAAGACGAAAAGTACAAAACGGCATTAGTAGCCGTGGCTGTTGATGTTTAAGTTTTTTTTGTTGTTGTTGCTGTTGTTGTTTTTGTAAATGAATGAAAAGATATAAAGTAAAAACAACTAGTTCGCTTTGCTTGTGAAAATCCATCCATAGAAATCAAGTGGTGCGCGTTCGTCGATATCTCGCCTATTTGTAAAACAGTACATTTGCAAGAGGGAAAATAAAACCCGCCAATGCTTGCACGCAGCTTTTCAGCAACAAAATCTCTTTGTCGCCATCGTTAATTTACACTCGATTTTATTTATTTATATGTTTTATTTGTTTGTTTTTTTCTGTGGCAAAGAAAACGATCGCTCTCCGATAACAAGCAACATAGAAACAACAAGAAGAAGAAAAAAATAGAAAACAAAAAACGCAACAAGAAACCAAATTTCAATTTATATGTGTCAATTGTGGGGTGTGCATCCAAAATCCTTGCTGTTTTTCTTTCAATCAAATCGGCATCCGTTTCATGGATATTGACCAAAGTCTCTTTGGTGAACCAAATCGAGATTTATCTCGAAACTATGCAACGCGTGAGTTGTGACTAACGAAAAAAAAAAAAAAAACAAAAACAAAAAAGAACGATCGCGAAACAAGAATCACGATAGTAACAGCGCCAATAAAAATCGAATGTGCGTTTGTGTGATATAAGTGAATATAAATGTACAACGTAAATATTTAAGAGTTTACAGTTTTTTTTAGTTTTCGATTTTTAATCCGATTGAGAAACCAACTTAAAACTGCAAACGTAGCACATACACATAAAAAAACAAACTACACAGCGACCAATCAACAGCAGCGGCAGCAGCAGTTACAGCCGTAGATTAGCAGCAGAGCAACTGAATATATATTTAAAAAAAAAAAAAACACCAACCAACTCACACGAAACAACTTCAAAGCCGCAACTACAACAAAAGTCTTCAACAACTGGTTTTTGACCGTTGGTGTGTATACATTTTTTCCTGCGTTTTATCGTTTCGTATTTTGGGCCTCAGTTTTTTTTCTTTTTCTTCATGAAATCAAAAGGAACTGTCTTCTTATAATCATATAATCATTTGAGTTTTTGTTTTTGAAAATTTCGATTGATTTTTTTTTTTCACCATTGTTATTCAAATGCCTTGTCAAACAAGTTGTGAACTGATGTGCATTGAATAGCATTGAGAAAACAAAAATTGCGATTTGTGGTATAAACAAATAAACAAGAGCCCACAGACAAAAAAAAAACGTCCCAATTGCATCAAGGAATCCATTGAATGCTAAGGTGTTGCGATTGTCTCTTTTTTGTTCGGTGTGTACAGTAAAAAGCATCACAGGAAGTCGTTAAATTTTGATTGCAAATTTAATTTAAGCTCGCGCAGATGATTCTTGTCTCAATGTTTATGTCACGGTGTGCCATCCACACGGACACAATAATGAGCACGGAAAGAAATATTTTTGCCATTCTGCTGAATTGCTGTGATATGTAAAAAGAAACAAAGTACAATCGAATAAAATGTTTTTAAAACGAAATTTAAAGGAGAGAAAACAAAAACAGGAGTATACGTAATATGCAAGCACATTCGTCAATTAAATTGAAACGTGTAGATAAATGATCGAACATTGAAAATAAATAGTGTGTTTGGGTTGAAAATCAACAAACTTAGTCATTGAAAGAAAAAACAAATTTCACATTTTCTCAGTTATCTGGAAACTGCACGCTGCACACGGCCGGACTGGTAGATGGAAGAGAGAGAGGGAGAGAAAGAGAGAGAGAGAGAGAGAAGTGGCGAGCTGGTTTTATTGTGAACAATTGCATGGACGCATGATTTTACACACGCATATTAAACAGTCGTCCAGCTCATTTAAATATGCGTGAACAGTGTGTTTTTGTTGTGTAGCTGTTTCTCTTTCGTTCTCTTCACATTACTATTATCATATCTAGTGTGTTTGTGTGCACATTGCACATCGAACCGTTTTTATCGTGAAATTTTTTAATGGTAAACGCATGGTTTTACGTCTCAACCCGATAAATTTGCAATATTATGGTTAGTTTATCTAGCTGCAGGCATACACAGACACACACATCACCGGCATCGAATCTATGCATCGCATGTGTGTGTGTGTGTATACGTTGATTACATTGCCACACTGCTGCATACGCCATTTAAATGCGTTCTCGATTTTGTTTTTAATGCACTACCATTTGTATTTTGTTTTTTTCTCTCTATATTTCGGGCGACTCTCCAACTGACTGACTCAATTGCATATTCTAATGTTTTCTTTCTCTCTCTCTATCTCTCTCACTCCGCCCCAAAATTGGAAATCACCATGTAAAACGAATTCAATGAAAAAAGAGACACACTTTTTTTTCTACAATGAAAAAACATATCAATGGGTCGCCATCATCATCGAAACCGTCGCCGCCGCCGCCACCGCCGCCGCTTACAATCACCATTTAAGTCTTTTGCAATAACGGAACTAACCCATATTCTCATATAAACGGTTGAGCGCGCACGTGCGCGTGAGCGTGTTCGGCATTACACAAGCCGATTCAAAGATGGCTTGAAAGCATATAATAATCTAAACAAAATCCTATTCGATTTACAGAAGCCCCCCAATCAATCAATTCAATTATAGATTCTGCCATATAATTTGATTGCTTGTCGCAAGCAAAGTGTTCATTCGCCAGCGTCTCGTGCTCCTCTCTCTCTCTCTCTTTCTCTCTCTCTCTCTCTCTCTCTCTCTCTCTCTCTCTCTCTCTCTCTCCTTGTGTGTCGCGCTCAATTCAATCATACTTTTCCTTTTCTAATTGATCAGGTAACAGATGAAATGGAAATTAGCTGTATGTTTATCTCGTTTGCATGCAACCGTTCATCAATTTAAATTTTTACACAACTTCCCCGAGTCGAATCTGTCAATCGAGTTGATCACATAAATGAACGTTTCATTTGACGTTCAATAAAATGTCATGTGCTTTGGCATCATTTTATGCAAACGATTCAGACCATTTCGAAATGGACAAACAAATGCTATAAATAGAAGTTTTCTCGTTGGTTCGATGGCATGGCTCCAAAATATCACCGCATTTGATTGCCCACTTTGTTGGCTATTTATAAACGTTGTTGTGGTATGTTTCTCTTGTTTATTTTCAGCTGAAAAATTTATTAAGGTACAAATCATTAGCTGGATTGTTAACATTTTAGACAACAGTCAACGTCTTCGTAAATTCTGCGGTAGCAAATTATTTTTTATTCGTTATTTTGTCGTCAACATGAAATTATAAACACAAGCAGAAAAATGAAATCGATGTAAAAAAAAACAAAAACAAAAAATTAATGGCCGACAGAAGAGAAGAGTTGCGATAACACGATATCAACGTGATTTTACTTTGTGTACGCCAGTTTAACATGATCACCGTGTGTTTTTAACACACAGAAAATACATTACGATTGGCTTGCCATGCCATGCCATGGCAGCGAAATGTGTGTACGTTAACAGCTAGAAAGAAGAAAAAAATAATAATAATACAACCAACAAATGAATAAAAGCAACCGATTGTAAACCAGATTGAAACGGAATTAGTTGTCAACCACATTGCACACACATTGAGCTTAATATTCGAAGCATATTCGTGAAACTTGAAACGCGAAACGCATTGAATGTCCGTTAAGATTCAATTTTGTTGGATGGAAATCGAAAACCATTGTGTGCCAACCGGTGGAATGCTTGAGATTTGTCTCATGGCAACAACTTAAACATCGAATCAAATGAATTTGATATAATCTTCTCGAACAATAAATAAACACCATAACTTATATATTTCTGGTTGAATCAATTGTTAAGTGTGCCGTGTCTACCACATGCTTGCACATCATTCAAGTGGAAAATATTTAAGCCGAAACGCATTGTGATGATCAACGCACTTGAAGTGGAGCAAATGTTCAACTTTTGTCGTTCGATATCACACCGCGTGTAATTGAGAAAATCATCCTTGTGTAAATAGTTTCCGATTCAATGGTACACTTCAAGTTCTTTGCATCAAGGGTGTACCAAATCACAATTTATTGCCAATGATTTGCATGATTGAATCAATGTTGGATGAACGATGACAGAAGTGATTGCTAACCATTGGCCACCGAATATAAAGGCACATGGTTAAATACCGAACATTACGATTCCAATGCCAAAATTTAAAAACATTTATTCTCTCTGTCTATCTGTATCTTCGTTCTCCCTCATTTTAAAAATGGTAAAATATTCATCGAAATTATGATTTTTGTTTTAGCGACAATTTCCATTTCAATCAGCTTCTGAATCCGTGAAATGTTCCTCGGCATTTCACCATTTTACCAAATCTGTTTTAATCAGTAAACAAAAATTGGTATGAACAAACTGCGAAAAAGACAAGTTTGCTTTGTTGAAACAGGTAAAGAAACGAGTAACGCCACCGATTAACCGAATAAAAATAGTTCGAGTTACAATCATCCAAAAATAGAAAGAAAATTGGCAACGCAACCAAATATTCACACTTGAATTAATCAAGTCGAAAGCGTTATAATTTGAGTGTTTTTTTTCTTCATCGTCTTCGTTACTATTGATGTGGTGTAGTTTTTTTTTCTTCATGCTAGCTGTGGTATTGTTGTTATCTTGTTTTTCCGTACGCTCAGAATCGTTTTTAGCTGTACAACCAAACTGGTTTGCGTACAACCAAACATTGTTTTTTTTTGGTTTGTAATCGTATTCGAAATATAATATAATGAGAGAAGAGCACTTGTTTTTTGATCGAGTTCAAGTGACTGGGTTTATGTTGGTGGTGCTTTTATTTTCATGCCTATAGATGTATTCATGTACCACAATGTGCAGCGTTTCATGTGATGTGTGGGACTTTTTTCTCCTCTCGATGTTTTGCATCTTTTTTTTTGAGTTTTTGTTGAAAATTTGGAGCCAAATGGCTAATCACTTTTTTTTGGTCTTTTATGAAGATAAATGCATCTGAATAATGAGTGGTCGGCGTTCACTTGCGTCAAATTTGGACAACTGAACATTGAAAGTGATTTATCGATATTTCTTTCTCTTCTGTTGTTGTTTTTTTTTCTCGGGTAAACTTTTCACACTCGGGAATATTTAATTCGTTTTTTTTTCACGTCACACAAGCCACAACCACCTCAAGATATTGTAATGTTAGTTAATTTAGGCGAAGACAAAAACGAACACTTGAATCTATTCACAAGCTATACATTCAAGCATCCTCTTGTTAAAAAGCCAGCAAGTGGCTTTTTTTCTTTCATTCACTCTCTTTCACGTGTCATTTGTTTTGACCATTGGCGGCTGTGACCAACTGTAGCATTTTCTCATGGTTCGGAAGTACTTTTGTAACCCATTTTCTATTTGCGCTCAACCATAAATTTCACAGCAGTGAAAATGCCATATTCATGTTGATGTGCAAGCAAAATAAAACCAAAAAAAAAAAAAATGACAAAAATCAGCATTCCATAGTCTTGCTGAGCGGAAAATCGCATTCTCACACTTCACCGACATCATCGTTATTCATGTAGCACCTTGGCCATTTTTCGCTTAATTCATTGTTTTTGTTGGCCATTTTCCTATCACACCGTTTATGCCACACGTCTATATTTAATTTCCGCATGCCGTGAGCGCGAGTGTGTGTGTTGTTTTTTCATCAAATTTTAATTTCTCTTCTCGATAAAATACATACAACTCTATGATTGTCGTATTGTGACAACGTTTGCTCCAATGACCAAATAAAAATAACATTATAAATGCCGACACAGCCATAAAATATCAAATAATATTTATGAATGTGACATCTGCGATCGAGTTTTAATTTTATTCAAAAAAAAAAAAAAAATATCAAACCAAATTGAAAAGGTTAATACATAACGATGCGTGGCCTTGTGCATGTACGAAAACGTACAGTGATAACAATGGTATGAAACGAAATTGGGTAAAAAAAATGTTGCTATTCTGGTATGTGGCATTTTCCTTCTACATTTGACATTCGCATCTAAATTGATCACTTTTCATCCTTTTCTAATGTTAATGCTGTTTAACGCTTAAATGACAAATGTTGAAGTGCCAAATATGACCGAAGATTTTGATTGATCTAGTGAAAAAATCTTCCACTTCTCCAAAAAAAAAAAAACAAACAAAAACAACAAAACTATCTTTAAATGAAATCCAGTTGGGTAAAATCACGTCAGATGACCGTTGCAGCATTTATCTCTTGAAATGAAGAATGGTTCTCGGAAATGAACACAGCTTCGTTTTGCGTCACACATTCATCAAATGCCAAAAGTTAATCGAAGCGAATCACAAACGATTCCCATTCCCAGAAAGTGAAGAGAAATATGGTGATTTTGTTGTTGTTGTTGTGGTTATTTTTCTCTCGTAGTAATAAATTGTTTCGAAGGTCAGTGATACAGTGTGAGAGACTCCAGTTAGCAAAAAACGATCACATACAACAACAACAAAAAAGCGAAAGTGATCAGTTGATTATGCTACTAAATAAAAGGCAATAATAAACATATATAATACGAACACATGCATGTGGAATACACATAGACATAGACAACATTTATGGGTACCTGTAGAGTGCGATTCGACCTCAGCAACAGTGTTGTGGTGAACGCATGTATTCTGTTTGTTTTCGTTGGTTTTTTTTCTCTCTCTTCTGTATACGTGCCCAGAAAACTCGCACGATCGCACAACACCTTTCTATATGCAACATACGTACAGTTTTTTTTTTGATAGATTCAAAACATTTATACACTCAAAAGAAATGAAAATAACAACAACAACAACAACAAAACTCCCAAAATGCATACAACAAAAAGTGCAACAATTTTTGGCACGATACTACACGCAAAATGGTGTTGGCGCATCTTCATCAATCATTTAATCTTGATCAATTGATTGATCTACTTTAAATTGATCGCTGTAATGCAAGCAAGTGGTGTATCACGTACTATCTCTTGAGTGTGTGTGTGTATATGGCGTGTGTTTGCATGAGCGTTCGTTCGCTCATTCATTCGCACCGATTTACCTCATTTCACGCGTCATTGGTACATTCGATCTTACCGCGCGTGATCAAGTGAAGTGAGGCAATGAAACTGAAGCGAAATAGAATTGACTTTCGCATATCGATTACGTGTTTGCAGAGCAAAGGTAACAATCGGATTGCATTCGATTAGCAATGGTCGCATATTTGTTCATTTGCCAAACGATAAAACACACCAAATAAAATGGCAATCAAGATGTTACGACGAAATCTTAAAAAACAACAAAGAGAATTGGACCAAAAAAAAAAAACACCAAACTTGTCTTGTCAACATCAGCACCAGCACCAGCATAGTCACTGGCAAAATGAACATTGCAAAGCGGTAAACCACCACTCACAAGCTTCTGTATTTGATGATTGGATTGACCAACGATTTGGTGTTTCAACGTTTAGTAGCTGAATGAAATCGAACCGTGTCTCATTTATATAAGACACCCATCAAAAACACAAATTCATTGTGACAACCACAATTTTATCCAACAGCTGGCCACAAAATAAATGTTCTCTATTCGCTATTTTTAGCCACCAAATCGACTTCTTTGCTTAGCATAACGTTTTAAGAATTTTAGATTTGACGTTCAATTAATTCTTGTAACTGGAGACACTTGCACAGTAAACTCATAACATCACACACACATACACACATACACAGGGTTATGTAATATAGCATGCGCCGCACCATTCGGTACGAATTTCGGTTGCATAAATTAAGACAAAAAAACAGAAATAATAATAAAATAACAGAAACAAAAACAAATCCACACAAAAACAACAAACTGTACAACGGCTTTTGGGTCGTATGCCGCAGACGATGTGATTGCGATTGCGGTATGAATGTATGTATTTTGTATATTCCGTACGAATACACGGCGTTATAATGTTGAGCTGTATTGCGATTTGATCGTGGTGCAAACGTGTGTACTTCGAAACGATCGAAGTGAATGAATGAACGAGAGACAAATTGATGGGATAGTGAAGCATGCATAAGATACCGTTTTGTTGTTGTGTGCAAATTAATTCTCTATAAATTCGGTGTTCAATCTTTGTTTTTGAATATATCTCAAGCGACGAACTGTTCAAATTCGAATAAGCAAAACCGAACAGAGAGCAACAGCGCAAAAGGAACATACAACATACAAAAACTAAATACTGTTACATGCGCGCAAACGTGAAATAAAATTTAAACAAAAAACAACACAACACACACACACACACCAACAGCCGAAACGAAAAATGGAGACAGAAACAGAGCGAACGGTTGCCAAAGGGGAAAAATAAACACAATCAGCAACTACACACAACCAAACAGCAACAACATAAGAGCGAGAAAAAATCCAACAGAGAATAAATTTCATTGAGATTTAGTTGAGCGTTGTCGATTGATTTGAGCAGTTCAATATCAGCTATTTTGTTTGGCTGCTGATAATAAGCCCCGAAATAACCGTTTTTTCAATGCGTTAAAATTGTCGTGTTCCACTTGAATCGTACTCTCGATTGAATTTCGTTGTGTCAATTTTATAAAATATTCGACGATTTACCGATCTCGTGCACTATTTCGTGTGTACAATTCTCTTGTATCCAGTCGATTGCGATTTGGTGTTTGATTTGTTTTATAAGCAACAACAAGAAACAAAACGATATATTAAATTATCAAATAAAATTTCTTTTGTGTTTTGCAAGTGTTAAAATAAAAATCCGTCAAAATTCTGCGATACGTGAGTGAGGTTTTAACCATTTATCTGAAGTTTGCTTTCCTTGCTATCTTCATATTCTACTTCATAAAATGGTACATTTGGTATTTTGAGCCGAAAGATTCGGCTTTGGATTATTGATACACACTGGCCCACATCCATCAAGTCAGACAGCCGATGCGATTTGAGCCACATAAACCCAGCCATCACCAGCACCATTCACATAAATTCAAACATACGGGCATTTGGGCCATCGATAAATCAAGTGGAAATCGGAAAACGGAAAACCATACCAAATCCAAATTCGGTGAAACGAGTGTGATTTGAATGGTGCCACATTTCAAGATACGCGTGATTAAATCAAAAGTAAGCTCATTTTGAACCATAAATTCAGTGACCAGAAAAAAATAACAGATATCCGATTAATTGTCTCATTCGCTCAATACATAAATGCATCTCATTCCAGCGGCGCATACATTCTGTGTCTGTATGGTGACCATCAACACAATATGCAAATAGGAACTGTGAACTATACAATCACAGTTGAAAGTGTTGTGTTGAATGAACACTGGACAGTATCACAAATATCACAAAATGTGTGTAAATTAGAATGAAAGCGACAAATGTTTTGAATCATAGTTTGCTAAAACACAAATTCACACTTATTTCGGGGAACAAAAATTCGCAGTGACTATCAATGGAATCCATTGTTTTATTTGGAAAATATCTGTTATTTTCAGCCGCTATTTCAAGTTATCAGCTATTTTCAGTCCAAATTTTGCGATATCACCTATTTTCAGCCCATAGTAATCCCTGCCAGTGTCTTGTCTTCTATTGGATTTACTACTGATTTTCTCGGAAGTCTCTCATTTCGAAAAAAAAACCTAAATAGAAATAAAGAAATAAAAAACAAAATAGACGACGCATACACACGCAGTCAATAATTTTATGTGGACTATTCCCTCTGCGGTCATTTAGCCTCGCTCGAGATTCCGACTGCGGGAGCTCTATCTCTCAAGAACAGAAATATTGATGAAATCCGAAAAGTTTCAGCCGATCGACGACGTGCATTTAAAATCACTAAACATATTCCGCAACAATGTCAATAAATATACTGGTGGCAAAAATCCACCAAGATCGTTGCGATTTTTTTATTAATTTAATTCCTTCATTTGAAGAAATTTGATTTCAAAGACCTGCAATCGACGCAAATCCCATGCATATTCTCGATTTTTCTCTCTCACACACACACACACACACACACACACGCACAGAAAATGCATTAGATTGAGCCATAATGAATGAAATGCCCCCTAAAAACAACAACGATATCGTTGTCGACATGCAGAAAAGCAACAGCAACAGAAGAGAAACGAGTCACACACAAAAATCGAGTAACGATTTGTTTCGCAAATGACAAAAGCGAATCGAGCAATCGATTAAAGCAAAGTGTCAACAAATAGTTATAATTGAACGAGGCACGATTAATTTGGAGCGTGTGTGCAAGTACGAATAACTGTCGTCTCTAATGAATCAGCGTTCGATTTACAGTTGAATCGACAGTTTTGATATGCTTCATTTTGTTTGCTTTGCGTTTTTTATTTTTGTTTATTTCTTTCCACGTTTTTTAATTGAAATTTAACAAAACAAAATAAAATAAACGCGCATTCTCCAATGTAAACACATCCAAAATGGCTATATTTTATTTTATTTAAATTAATTTTTTTTTTTGAAAACAAAATTGAAATTCCGATATCGGACGCACTTTTCTTCTTCATATGTGATCGAATTGATTTTCGTTAGTTTGTTGTTGTTTCAGCTTCGATGTCACTCTTCGTTTAAAAATTGTTATTCAATCGATTTGGCAACTGATTTTCATTTGTGATTTGCATTTTATTTCGTATTTGATATGCGATGTTGCATGAAAACAAAAAATTCAACTGTTTATTCATCAGATCCGTCAGTGATAGTGAGAGTTTCAACACTTATATTTGTCGCTTGAAAAAAAAAAATAACTTAAATTTACAAAAAAAAAAACGCCATCCGATTCATGGATTGTGGAATTGTATGCAAAAGTGACAGTCGTTTGTCATTTCCTGCGAAACAGGCAACGAACACAAATTACTTGAAACATTCGCATTCCAAGCTAATACGTTAGATAATAATCATGAAACGGATTTAGTAGTGGTTGCGTGGCAACGTGATTCGAAAGAGAAAAAAAATTCTTTTAATTTATGCCAATTCAATTCAAGAATATTCAGGTGAAATTAATTTTTGATGGTTTATTTTTAATTTTCGTTTTTCAATATTTTTTTGTGTTAACATTCAATTTTATGGAATATATAAATGAATTTAAACCTTCAAAATTAATGAATGTTCGAAAGTGTTAATGCAAATTTGTGGTTTGCACGTATGTGTCCGGAGTCAGCTTGTTTGGCGAAAGACTTCCCAGAATGCCATCAGCCATCGTTGACGTCGACGACAACACTGTTGTCATTGTCGTCGCGCCGAAAATATATGCAGACCATTTTTTTCTGTTTTTGATTTCTGCCATCGCTAAAATGTTGAAATGTTAAAATGTCGAGAAACAGGACAGAAACCGAGATAAAAATCAAATGAAACTCGTTATATGCAATCAACAGAAGTTGCTAGACAGTTTTGAGAAGTGAGAGAAGAAACATGAAAAAAAAATATGCATTTATGCAACTTGTTACATGACCGACGAAGACCATGCCATGCGGTTTTGTTCTGAAATCATGAACAAGCAAACAAAACAACAAGAACAACAGCGCAAGCAGCTACAATCACATACACACACACACACACAAAGCATTAAACAAGCAAATGCGGTTCTATTGTTTTACGTTTGGTAATTGCTTTAACCCAATTCTAGGGATTGTTTTTGGTCTACACACAACAAAACTGAATTTCAATAATTAATTCAGATCTGACACTTTTCTTTTGAGCGAGTACGCGCACATACATACACGTTTCGTTCGCACAACATACACGAAATATGACCAAAACTGATTTTTCAACAAGCAAATGCCTTTTTTTTCTACCAGTAGATTAATTAGCAAATGAGTTTGTACAAATTTTTGCATTGAGAATGTTAATTTTTCTTGATGTGTTTTTTTTCGGAATTAAATGCGTTATGTAAATTCAGTACAACTGCCAGATATTATCAGTAGGTTTTTTTTTTTGGTCGGTGTATTCTGAGCAAAACGAGCGGTTGAGCTCATATGCGTCAAGCACAAAAATACACCAAAATCTTTATATTTCTCCTAAATATCAGGCTGCAACAACAGTAAAAACCAGAGGTGAATAAATTGTGTTTGGACGATGTTATTGTATTTTCGTACTCAAGGTGAGCGAAGAGTTCAGTTTGGTGTAATTGATTTGCGAAATGAAAATAAAAAAAAAACACACATACACCGAGACAGAGAGACCAAAGAGATACATCTACAAATTGGCACTAATGCGACTTGTGTGTACACCTAATGATTGAATAATTATTTTTACCTGACTGAGAACATGACGGTGATATCGGGCTATCTCTGTCTTTTGCCATAAAAGTCATTCGGCCACCGCGATTCCATCAAATTTCAATGTTTTATTTGTTGTTTTTTCTTCGTCCGAATATGTTTTTTTCATAGTTGAAGCTGCCGAACCACTGAATGGTAAATCTGTGAATATCTCAAATTCATAAAGTCGCTTTTTGTTTCTCCATGGATCACATTTATCGATTTCAAGCGCGCTAAATTTTAGGCGTGTTTACTGATCTTCTCGTCATCGTCAACATCAAATCGCTGTCTTCTCAAGTGTATATTTTTCAAGTTGTCTTTTGTAAATCGATGAAGGCAACAACAACAAAATCACGTTTCCCATCGGCCAATATCAATATTTCAACGAGTCGCCATATGTAGAACCGTAAAAGGTTACTCGTTGTTTAGGTTTTTCATCAAAATTTCGCACCATTTCACGTTCATGGGTTGGTTTCGTGCGGTGTTTTTTTGGTCTTTGGCATATCTATTAACATCAATTAAAAAGTAACATTTGTAATCGAACATTTTCAGCGTCAATTTAACACACAAACGCATTCATCACGGCAAAAGCACGTGAAAAAATGAAAGAAAGAAAAAAAAACAACCATAAGTTGAACGCTAAAAATTAAATTGAAAATGGAAATTCACCGCAACAAACGTTCAACGTTTTGTTTAATACTTAATTAATGTGCATTTGATTTTCTTGTGAATTATGAATTAATTAAAAGAACGCTTGATATATGTTAATCGTTTAGTTTTTTTTTTGTTTCTCTTTCTCTCTGTGTGTTTTTTCATCTTCATGTTTATCGTCTTCGTATTGTTTTCTCAATGTAAGCTGCAAAAATGTGCGCGCATTATACAGTTTTAATGGTTTAAGTCAAAGTATGAATGCTTAAACTCAACGAATTGCAAAGGTTTTATGATGGCGAATGCACGCACATATACACACACGAACACACACACACGCGAATGAACGATTATACATATAAAGAACGATTTTGCTTGGGATTTCATCAGCGAACCACATCTTATGCAAATTTTCTTTGATTTCATGTAATTTTATAGCTCGTGTCTTCACTCATTTGAAAACAATTATACCCATTGGCTTATTAGCTTACTCGTGCCACATTTTTTTTCCTAGCCTCTTTACATAGAAGTCATCAGCCGTAGTAAAATTAACTGCATAGGTATTTCTATCGACACTTTCAATTGCACAGAATATTTCATTTGAACCAATGGCCTATAATAATGAGAAGAAGAAACAAAAATACAGTTGTTGCGGTTACAGTATAATTGCATTTGGTTTTTTTTGTTGTTGAATAATTACGATCCACTTTGCAGGTCTCCCGAAAAATCAACAGTGTTAATTTGTAATTTGGCTTTTTGTATTATGCACAAAACGAACTTGCTCACATTGACCCGAAACCATTGATGGTCTAATAAAATTAGCATTGAATATAATAAATCTGTTTTTTTTGTTGTTGTTGATGTTGTTGATGTTGTTGAATAATTGAAAAAAAAATTTAAGACAAAAACCCATTTGTATCAAATGATTTGCATCGAGTCAAATAGTAATAATCATAATACAAATGCATTTTATACAACAGGCACACTTTTTTTGTGCAGAATAAATTGCATTTGGCACACAACCTCATACCAAAAGAAAAAGCATGTGAACTTTTGAAAAAAACCACACACACGCAAACATCGAATATAACATTCAATTCAGATTTGGCAAATATTTGTTGTTGTTGCAAATGTTTAAATCAGAGATTAGTAAGTATTATTCGGTTGGATACAAGTTCATCATCAGCGCACTGTTCGCTCATTTCATTTAAAATGCTCTGCTTTTGCCTCATTTCGTTTCATCGTCGAAATGTACACTGCTGAGAAAAGCAAAATCGCCGCCGCATTCAAGCATTTTAACATGCACCATTTCATCTGCCATTCTTTGATTGGTAAATGTCACACGTGTGTGTGTGTGTTTGTAATGCAATCATCAAAACGAATATGAAATCGTTGTTTGGTTTCTATCCGTTTCGTAGCTCTCAATTTCGTCAAAATGTCAACTCAACAGGATTTTACTACATGCAATAAAGCGTATAAGGCAATTTTTTGTTTATTTTGGTCGTTTGTATGGCTTCATAATAAAAACGTGTAAATTGAGTTTTTTTTTGGTTGAGAGTTTCGGTCTTTTTCAAATCTTTCTCACCGTTGCTTTCGGTGTTGTTTATGTACATTTCAAAAGCCAAAATGAACTAAATTAAATTCGACAATCATTTGAATTCGACGTGTTTCACATTGACTCAAATTAAAAAACCAATTCAATGCACATAAATATTCAATCGATTCAGCTGTAGAATTTCAATAAATGACTGTTTTTGTTGGTGACAACTGATTGTCTGCTCAATTTTTCTAATCATGTGCCCAAATGGACGAAGAAATGTGGCTCTTATGAGTGCACATCGTTTTCAAAAATTATATAAGCCAATTCGATATTGTGAATACTTGTGAATTGTATATAATATTTCCTGAATGAGAGAGATTCAAACGATTCAAGCGTCAAACAATTCCACGATAAACCATACTGTCTAAACGAAATTAAAATTATTGTAGTGCATACCATTAAGTCGGTATGTGTTGAGTGTTGAGTGTGTGCGTCAAATGGTCAGCGTTAATTTAATGTCGATGAGATTTTGCAGCCGAAACGAAAATGGGCTAAAAATAAAGCAACCGCACAAAGCCCAACATGCCTAAACACTTGAAGTCAACTTTCATTATGGTTTTAAAATGGAAACTGACACCGTCATGGTCTAGACCAACCAGCGTAATAATATGATTTTCGTTTGTTGGCGTTCCAAGTGTTGACCAACATTTCATTCTCGGCAACCACTGTGAAATTGGTCAAGCGACATCTATTGTCACGTAATCTTCAATCGTATCAAATTGTCGGCTACTGAAAATGTATGTGCATTCGTTTGTATCATATCATCTAAGGATTTCCTTTCGAAGATGGATACATAATGAATTGCTTTGTATATTTCGATAAGATCTAAACGTTGTCGGTTCTCTGTCAGTGCCATGAAAAGAATTTTTTCGTTTTTCTTTTCTCGTTTACAATCTTTGTTCATCTGATGATTCTCAATATCCATTGTCACTACACAAACACACACACACACACTTGAATGAACAAATTGCGAGTCGATGACTTATGCCAAAGCCTCTAACTGCTATCAATGGCAAACAATTGATGCGGTCAATTGCCGCATTTTATAAAACAACAACCAAAAACGACACACACAAAAAAACACATTTCCAAAACAATAAAATATTAACGAGCACAGCAACAAAACTACACAGGCACACACACAGATAATTATTATTTATGCAGCATTGTTGTGCGATATCATGGGAATGATCTTTATAGGTGATGCCGGATTAGATAAAAGTTGTATTTATACATTTGCCATTCATTTTGTAGCGCACACTTTCTGTGCGCACAGTGGTATGTTGCGGTATTGTACGGTGATGTTTTGTGCCTTTTATCGAAAATGCTACGCTCAAACAGGTAGTGCAAAACTGCCATTGTGAACCAGCATCAGCTGTTGAATGAGAAATACAATGATAAAGTGTGTTCTGCGATGGATAGAGTTTCATATATTTTTTTTTTGTGATTTACCATGTGATCATTTCAATATGGATTGCACAGTGTTTAACTCTACTTTCGATGCGAAAACGCATAAGTACGGGCGCATTCATATCGAAATGGCCTTTCATGCGGTCTTTTATTTTATTTTGCGTAGTATAAATATTCACTGATGTAATAATATTGGTCAGCATAACATGTTACGATTAAATAATAACAATCAACAATTAAGCGGTGCAATACGAAATGAAGCGTTCCATTTCGGTCAAAGATTATTTCCATTTTATGTCGGAATAAACATGTATGTGTGTGTGTGTGCGCGCGCGCGAGTAAATTAATAAATTGAACTGAATTCAATCTGAAAATAATATGATTGAATCAAGTCTCATCAACATTCAAAATTCAAATCCATTAACAACTCAATTATCTCTATCGATAATCTCACTCAATTTTCGAACGAAACCATACACGATATTATACATTAAATGCATCAATAAATATGCAATTTTGAAAGCCATAAAGGCCAAATTCAATTGCCTGATATTGGATGTTGTGTTTTTGTACACGAAAGAGACACCTTCCAATCGATTAGAATCGATGCATGCAAAAATGAAATGAAATGAAAACACACACACACACACAAAAAAAAACAACAAAACATTAATGCTTGTTTGGTGCTTGTTGAGGGCAGAAAAGACGAACGCAAAAATTACGTTGTTAATTGGCTGGTAGTTGATGTGTTTGCGCTTTGGCCGCACTCATGTTAACCGCAGCACATGTAGAAAATTAAAAGCAAAGTCTCAATTAGAAAAGTAAAATATAAAACACACATTACGATATATTTACTGAATTTTCCCCGAATGTGCTCTGTTTTTGTTGTTGTTGTTGTTGTTCGTGTTTTCGTTTGCGTTTTAAATATTAATACACTCAAGTACTCTATACACATCCGTTTTCATGCATATGCGTTGTGCGGCCAATTTGTACATAGCTGTTGAAAAATGTTTTGGCGATCTTGGCTTGAAAGCCAATTGGATTGCAATCGAGTTTTCAATAACTATTGCATATGCTATAAGAAAAAAAAACATTGGCGAGAAACAAGAACAGCAACAACAACAACAACAGCAGCAGCAGCAGCAGCAGCAGTATTGGCGGCGGTATGGTTCCATGTGTATGCATTGCAATTGCACTTCATTGAAAAAGCGCTGAAAGCATGGAATATCAAGCCTTAACGTTCGTCTTTTATTTGTTCAACCATTTTTTTTTCAAAATGTGTATTTATCTTTCATTTTCTTTTGGTCGTTGCTGTTACTGCTAGAGCTGGTGCTGCTGCAATCGAATTGCTGTTGTTTGGCTGATTATTAATATTTTGCTCTTGTTTCTTTCGTTGCTTTTGTCGCTTTGGTTGGTTGATTTACTGGATCTGGCATGATTACAATCTAACTAGACAGTTGACGTCCTTCACATTAAGTACATTCAGCAACACACAGCCACATCAGCAGCATTAACACTCATACGCTTGCACTCACCAATACACATAATCTCTCTTGTATGCCGAATGCACTGGGCTCTGTTGGGTATACAACTCACTTCAAGATTACGTGCATATTTGGCCTAATCACAAATATGCGCACATAGTTTGTTACAATTTATTATTATTATTTCCACAGCCACATATTTCAATCGGATACCATGTATGCGAAGTGACGTTCAGTTTTTTTTTCACCATCGGTCCAAAAATGAGCAGAAAATAAAATTGTTACATTTTTCTTGTATTGGTCGTATATTCAAGTCACTCTCTATCTCGCTCTTTCCCTCGTTCCCTGTCTTCCAATTCGTCACATGAACTAATGCCGCATCGGTAAAGCGCGCACACGCACATTCACAACCATCACAAAAAGCTTACAATCGACGCGCAACTAAGTAAATTATGCTTATTTTAATGCGTTTTTCATGCTTTTTACCATGCACTTCCAAATAGCATCGACAAGCTTCGAAAACCAATTTACGGCAACTACTATGCGAACCGTTTTTAGTATTTTGAATTCAAACCAACCAACCAATCGATCGAATTGCATGCGATGTGCAGATGTAATTATAAATTGAGTATTAATAAAAATCGGTAATTTCAAAATCGGATTCGAATGCAGTTACGATGTGGCAAGTCTACGAGATTCAATTAAAATCCCATCAAACGCATTTAATCGCATCAATTCCCATACACACACCCACACACACACACAAATCAATATTGGATTGCGAACGCACACTTTTTTCTCTACCGGATGCTATTGTCAAGTGAAAATACACCAACAATTTTTGACAATGACAATACGAACAATTGTCACCACACCGAATTAAATGATGAATGAACGATGAAAATGGGGCGCAATGAAAAAAAAGTAAAGCTGTCGCAATACACTGAACTGAATGAAATCTCGTTGTTTTTATTTTCCGCACATTGATTGGCGCGCACACGCTCACATAGTCGCTGTATAATATAATCACTCGTATCGACAATTGAAAGGCGAGCAAATTCTGTGTCAATGATTTCCTGAATGTGAATGGCGAATATAATGAATAAACCATTGCAATGCAATCGGATTCATACGTTTTATTCGTTCAGAGGCAATATTACTTTACGTTTAGCCATCACGTACAGCGATAAATTGGCATGGCATGCTCATGAACCAATTTTTATCAATTTGAAATATGGTGTGCAATACGGTGCAGTGACGTCTGACAATGTTTGTTCTCTCTCACTCTCTGCGCTGTGTCTGCACCCGATGCCGTGCTCACCAAACACACTGAACACACAGCTGCAGTTTTTAAAGTGGTGGCGCGCGAGAGCGCCTGAACATAGCAAAAGTGGCCAACGCGCAATTTATCAAACGAATTGCAAGCACATCCAAATATGAAAATGTGCGCGTGATGTTTATGGAGAAATCCAAGAGACATAGAGAGCGAGGATAAGAAAAGTGTGAGCCAATAAATGAAATAAATACCAATAAACGACAATGAGAGAGCAAGTGAGTTTCCGTGGCTTTGGCTCACCATATGCAACTACACGTCAAAATAATTATTTAAAAAAAAAACTATATCTCGTGTGGCAAATCGCAGCAACACAGACACACATCCGAACATACGCACACACATTGGCCTCTATAATGTATTTACGATTCTTACATAACACTTTTTTCCGAAATAAGTTTTATGCAATTTCCACATTTTGTGGTGCGCACAATTTTGTCGTCAATAGGAATTGGCAATGTTAGAAAATGTATTCGGCATTTTCTAAGTTTGTGGCTTGTCTACATGCATATCAAATATGCGTGGGTACGAAGATTTTAAAAATCTCGTATATGTATACTTAATAAATTATCTGACGTAGACAATTTATCATTTTGCTGTTCATTTGCGATCACTTAAAATTCCGTTTGAAAAACGTGTTTGCTTTTTTCTTATCTTTTCTTCTTTTTTCCACTAAATTTAAAATCTCAAAGAATTGGCTGCTCTCCTTATGTTGTTGTTGTTGTTGTTCGCGTTTCATTTTCGGCGATTCAATGCACGAAGAAATGGTAATAACTCATGTGAACACCTAATTTGTTGCCGCCCCAAGACTCGATTGACAGCAAAGCGTGTCAGCCATCGATGCACGTACTTCCTAGTGCATTTCATGTTTGACGCCTTGTGAAAAACAAAAATGTTTTAATATTAAAATTATTGGATCGAATTTGGCACTCGGCATTCGTTAGCGTGTTTTATTTTGTATAATTTATGTCGATTTGGATATATATCTGGAACCAAAATGCAATTGAATTTAATTTTATAATATGCTCGTTTTCATTATACCTATCGGGTAATGTAATGATTTCATGAGGTGCTAAAAATAAACGACACGAAATATTGGGGCACAACGGATTTAAGTGCTTGAAGCATCTTGTGGTTAAATGATGCTCTGGAATTCGTTGGCAACTATCAATGACTTTTGTAACCGGAATTTAATAAGAAAATAATTATACGTAGCCAATCATACTAGAATTAATACACAAAATTCGAGATCATGCCCTCAATATACACAGCCCATTTACGTCGGGCTGCAATTGATGGAAAAACTCACTGAAACAAAACAACAAAAATATGAATGATCCCTTTCAATGATTTACAAGAAAAAAAGCAACAACAGCCACCGCAGCCACAATGCAAAACCGGCAATTGGAAAATGGCTTGATATGAATGCAAAAGCAAAACGGTTTCGCTCTTTTTCTTCTTCTTCTTCTTCTTCTATTTCAAAAATATTCGAATCGGGAAACGAAAATTGCGATTTATCTAAAAAAAAACCACTTCTACAACGGCAACAACTCTAGCAAAAACCAGCTGCTAATTTAAAAGACATAAAAAAAATCTGTATGTGTGATATACTTTCACTTCAGTCTTTGTTTTCCTCTGTCTCGTACCTTTTGTTCAATACAAATGCAACAATTACACAGCCGAGCAATGAACGGCTCAAGCGACAATACAAAGAATTCAACGAGACAACGATCGTTGCATATACAATGTTGTGCTGTGTGTAAGCGTGCTGCTTGTGTGCTGGATTGAAAGATTGTTGACAGGCAATGGCAATTGCTATGAGTCGATGCAATAAGTTTGAGAGTGTCTTTTTTTTCTCTCTCTTGACATCAACAATAATTGCACATTTGATTTGATGCTTGCTCATATTAAAGCTCATCCATTCACAGATTCTATTTGGTTGTTTACTCTGTGTGATTTGTGACATTGTCTGCTCGAGCACCAGTATTCTTTGGTGTGATTGTTGACAATCTCCTCGCAAGCGTGATGAATGATAGACTTACTGTCTCAAACATTTACATGATTTGTGCTTGCAATGCGTAAATCTTGTGTGTTTTTCAATCTTCTTTCAAATGCAATAAAAAAAAATAATTTATTGGCCAAATGCTTGTTTTGGCTCGTATGAAGCTTGCAATAGTTTTCAAATGACAAACAGGCTGACAAAATGAAGAATCATCGTAAATCCAAAAGCCGAATCAATTGAAACCAACCAAACTAACAAGCCCGTACACACATTTTTGTGCCGAAAACATTAAACGTATTGAACGACTTGTTGCCGACCTTCAGTTCCATTGAATGGTTAAAAACAATATAAAAATGTGCAATAATTGTGCACCAACAACATTTCCAATTAACTGGCTGACCGTTTGTGTATCGGTTGGTTTTCATTTGTCTTTATTTTTTATTTCAATTTTCAACCACCAATTTTAAAGCATATGAAACGATTTGAGTTGTGTCAACCGACCGGTTTCCATTGTAACCAACATCGTTTGCTTTTAACATGTTTCACATCACCAACGAATTTTTGGTCATTCGTATCTGATCACTTCTTTTTTTGTAGGCTATTTTATTTTTATTATGCATCCAATAATATCGAGCACAAATGTTCGTAATAATTAATACCTTTTAAAGTGGCGAAATTCAATTTATGCCTATCCATTTACATTTATCGAGGATAATCTTCAGTTTGTTTTTTCTTTATACCATACAAATTCAAATTAACAACTTTTTTTGTTTGGGCAAAACCTTGAACTATTAGTCATGTTTGAAGACCATTTGGTGTGGGCGATATTGCTTTTTTTTCATTATCAATTGTGCTGAGGTGTTTAAAGAAAATCGAAAAAAAAGATTAAATTGCATTTCATTAAAGTTATTGCTTCAACAATTTATTTATATCAAAAGTGCATTAAAAACACATACTGGCGACATATTCTGTTTTTTTTTTAATTGAATACTAAAATCAAGCTAAACCGGAAAGATTCAGGTTGTCAATTTATTTTTAAAGAATCCAGTCTTTTAAGGATGATCACTATAAATTCCTAAAAAAACAAATTGAACTATTTTATACGAAAGTATCGAAAAAAGGGTGCAAAAAAAGACGATTGCAATACGATGCAGGAAGTTAAAGTCCAACGATCTGGTCTGGTTATTAGTTAGTGTGAAACAAAAATGAAGCTGATGCATAAATTAGAGTTCATTTACTTGATACTTTGCAAGTCGCAATCGTGTGCCATTCATATTTCACCATTCAAGGTCTTCAACGCATTGACGCCGTAACGATCTGAAATAAATGATTTGTTTATCGTTTTTATAAATGTCAACGTGCATTTTTTCGAAACATATGATATTTTTTTTGGTTTAAAATTGCACTAATATTTGTACTTGGGTCCATAGGACCTGACCGTCAACATCTATGCTGGTTCATTTATGTTTTTTTTTTCTCTTTTTTTGTGTGTGCAGATATTGGGAAATGAGAAGTGACATGCGATGGCTGTTATTATTAACAGGTGAGTAAAAGCAATGCGTGTGATCAGATTGATGAAAAAATCCACTTACGAATACCGAACATTTTAATGATAAAATCCATTCAAATTATGCCGATCTACAGGTGAAAATAAGAGCAAAATGTTAACCTAGATTTGGAAATAAGCTTATAGTTTTTAACACGATTTGCATGACCGGCAAACCCATAAGATGCTTAGAAAATTGATTGAATGTAAAAAAAAAATTAGCGAAGCGATGTTGATTTGTTTGCTTTTAGTAGCTGAACATAAATGGCAATAATCATATTTATATTATTTTTTTGGAGTCCTCCAAGAATGTATATCAAAGTTGAAATGATGAAAACAAAAATTATCTCTTAATGGAGTTTTTTTATTGACTCTTACGTCAAGTGATTTTTTATCACATTTATGGATAATTGATTTTGTTTTCAGCCATAATCGGAATCGTAGGATGTGCTGATGCACTTAAAGCCACTTCGTTGATATTCGGTAGAGCAAATGCAAATAAAACAACAGCAACTACAACAACAACCACATCAACAACAGTGGCCACAAACGATGAAGATCCATTGATCGATGATGAGGTGAGTCATATGTCAAAATCTCTATCTATTTATCCAGATTTCCACATTACCAGATTGGTAGAGATGACCTTTGTCAGTATTAATCAAATCGATAAAAGTCAAAATTTGATCGAATTTGGAATGAATGATTTTTGGACGTGTTTTTTTTTTAAATGGTCATGTATCCGCTAAATGTCAGTACATAATACTTTTGTTTTGAATTTGACAAGGTTCCGTTATGTTTGTATGTGTATTCCAAAAAAGAAAGAAAAAAAAGTGTGATATTGTTGAATAAGAATACATGTAACGGTGGTCGACAATGAACTAATTACATTACTCTATACATGATTTTCGATAAGTTTCAATTATTCGGAAAATTGAGCAAGTGATCGTACGACTTGTATGTGCCGCATTGCATATCAATTGTTGTGTGCGTTGTATATGCTTTGGTTACATAAATGGGTGTTCAACATGAATTTCGATTCCGATAAATGTAATTTTTGTTCAAATTTAACATTGTCATTTATTTAGTCCACCCATAGATTTTCGGTTGATTTATTAAGCTTCAAAAAAAAAAATATATCGATAGAGATTAAGCAAATCAAGCGAATACAAAATAAAATAATTGATGTAGTTCTGTTGTTGTTGCTGGTGTATTTCGTTTTTTTTTCTTTCATTAAATGTACTTTCACTATTACTTTGAAATTTGTTTTTAATTTCTGGAAAAAAAAGAAGCACTAGACTAGTAAATTGAAGTTAAAACTTGAAAAATCATTTCGAAAGTCGAGCAATCAAGATTGGCGATTTTAAGATCGAAAATTGGCTACATTATGATTATTATCGATTTCTGGCTATAATGTTCCAATATTTTTGGATCATTTCAAATATCTCCTTTTGGTGTGTTTTTTTTTTGTGTGAATTTGCAAAAAAAACTAACGAACAACAATTCCGACTATATCATCGGCGTCATTAAAATCGAATCCGAGTACTAGATTTGCTGAATATCCACGTGAAAAACCATTCATTCCATTTGAATGTTATCAAAAAGGGAAATCACGAAACCAATTGCAAATGTTTTTCTTTTTTTTTCTTCGAACAAAACTCCTCCTAAAATCAGTCAAATACACTCGACTGCGATATGATGAGAGAGGTGCAAATGGAGTTCACCATTAACTCATTATCTACCATCTTCGGAACAATTCGAAAAACAAAAATCAAGTTGAGAAAGTTAAATCGATCAAAACAATGATTTTTCTCTATTTCCCTCTCTATCTCTCTTTCTTTCTCTGCCATCATCAGCCCGAATGCGATTGAGATTCTATGAAATTATATTAATGATCTGACTGGTTATTTCTAGCGTGAGCGTGAACAAAAGAAGAAACATTGAAATTTAATTCGGTTATTGAATGTCTGGGATCTGCGAACTGTTACATCCATTTGTGGATTAATATTTTGTTGTGTTTGGAATGGTGAATGAGAAAACTCAGCCACTCTGAAATTAATCACGTTGAACAGTCTTAAATCAACGATTGAAATATCAAAACGAATCAGTTATTAAGCTGACGGTTTCACATTATTAAAATCGAACACTAGCACGTACCATCTCAAATCACTTCCGCAATTGGAATGAAATATAGACGTGAAATCTCAATCACATGGCTTTCGATTTAAATTCGCATTGCCAGAACGTTCGAACATTTAAAAACCAAAGTGTGACGCAAAATTTATGGGTTTGAATTGAATTTTACGCTGAAATACTGAAAGTGCCAATTTGGCTGCTTTGACAACATGTACATCAAATTTTCTTTTACAAATCGAATTTTCCCGCACACTAATCGATTATTATGAAACTTAATGTCGAAGATAGCATTTTTCAAAATACTACGTAAAATCCATTAAATGGATCCGAGTGTGTGACCGAACAAAAACAAAAACTGCATTTAAAAACCGGAACATAATATAATTAATTACGTTACCAAAGATACTAACGTACTTACGAATGCAAATACAAACATTTAAACGTGACCGTAAGCCCATTTAAACATGCTTCAATTAATGGAGTGTTTGGCTTAGCACAAATGCAACAAATTCGGTATCAATGTAAATTTTGCGAGAATAAATGTGTGCCAACGCCAATCGTTGTGGACGACGTCGATGTCGATGCCATGTGTTTTTTTGTTTGCTTGTGTGTGTGTGTATGTTAAGATGCTGTCGCCGAACGGTTGTCACTATTATATTCGCCTTTAATTTACATAACAAAAACAACTAAAACCCATAGCATGCAATTCGTTTCGCTCTCTCTCTCTTTCTCTCTCTCGCTTCATTTCAATTTTTATGGATTACCTAATCGATTTTTATCACAATTTGTGTATCTCTCCTCAAGTAAGTAAGCGCATGGTTGTACTGTCACTACCGATATATTGACTTGTGTATTGGTGCATACGATGCACTTAGCGTCACCAACAAACAGCACAGACCCACCACATTTACGATACACTTTCTTTGACAATTATTTAATGAGTTTTAATTATATCGCAATACCTAGAAAATTAATGTCCAAAAGAAATGAAGAAAAAAAGAAACCAGAGCGTAGCTTTGTTTTATTTGCTCAAGCAAACACACAAACTGAGAATGTTTGATTTTTGGTTATTACAAGTCCATCAATTCGGTGTGATATGGTCATTATAGATTGGCTATGTGCTAGCCACCAATTCTGAGCCACATTTTAATGATATTCTCGTATTTCCAATAACTTCTCAAATGCAAAAAAAAAAACAAACAGAAATTGCATAATTTCTGTTTATATGTATAATGTTGACGAGCAACAAATTGCTTAGGAACAAAGACACACACTGATATCGTCCACATCGATTTTATGTTGTCACAATTTATACAAAGAGCATCACGTACAACATCGATTACCAAATGTAAAAAAAAAGAAATAAATATTACGAGTGTCATAAATAACATTGGTCGTTTGTCATTTTGTACTAGCAATATTATTTTTCGTTGGGTACGCAACGACCAATCGCTTTATAAGTCTAATGAAACCAGCACATCACCTTCCATTTATTATTGTTATTTAATAATAAAAAAATATATTTATATTATACCTGTACATATAAATTTTTGGTTTTTGTATCTTCATTTCAACGTTCAATTTAGTCCGCTATTAAACTCCACTCTCTCATTACACACCCGCTATGTTATGCGCTGAGAATAGCAACTGCTGTAACGTTTAGTATCAAAATATTGTTGTTATGGCTTGGATGATGAAGAGTTGATGTCAGTTGAATTTTCCAACGTTCATTTTGGCTTATTCTAAGTCATACAATTCAATCTTGAATCCGCATATTTCTCTTTCTTTCTGTCTTCCATATTTATTCACTTACTTCTTTTTAACAGATCATTTCGATCATTTAATTTCACCGTGGCGTGGCTTACGAAATCAGTTCGATGAAATGTAATTTTTGTCGTTTTGTTTACCGAACATTCGAGATTCAAAACGGCAAAAGCACCTCTTAACAATGTTGACGCATGCTTCCATATATTTAGACAACAGAACAAACGTTTGACCATCATTTTTCTTAGCGATAGTGTTTACCATTCGTAGTGTCAAGACATCAAGCACAACATGAAAAAATGTGTGCTCATAAATTTTGAAGTGCCACAGATGAACGAACGGATGGAATGGTAGCTGCTAACTGCAAAATAATTAGTATGCAGAAGTTCGCCAGCAGTTATTGCCAGTTATTGCATAGTAGCATTTCTTTAAAAACGCTAAAAATGAAATTGTGATCAAGACAGAGGCAGAGAGAGAGAGAGAGAGAGAGAAAGAGAGAGAAATGGCATATGTGAACGCATAACATTTTTTAAATGTTTGAGTAGGCAACGCATCGCAAACAGCATACACAATGGACAGTAGTTGAAATTTAAAGCACAAAAACAGCAACAACAGCAACAACAACAACACAAAACACGCCGAATGAAGAAAGAAAATATAAAAATAATAAAACCAACAGCGAAATAAATAATAGAAAAGCAAACAAATGAAGTGTAATTGCAAAAGCTGTTGTGTGTTGGCCAAGCGTCAAATATGAGTTTGGATTGCAGCCTAAGTGCTGCGCTTTACACACAGTACGGAAGCGTATCGATGGACGAAACATGTGAAAGAGATAGATACAACCAAAGAATTTTAATCAACACAATTTTGTTATGCGTTGTATTTTGGCCCCAAACGCCTTATATACACTATACACATACAATATTTTAATGCAATGCCTCAAGTGCATACTGACCATTCCGATGAGAATAAAGAGTTGAATTATTTACTGTCCATGTTTTGCAATAGATTCATTATTTATTTTATTTTGTTGTAGGCGTATGTGTGTATCTGTGTTTTGGTGCGTGTGCGATTCGCACTGCGTGTTTGGGCTTTAATTAAAAAATGCCATTCAAATGAATGCAATTGCAAAACAATTGTATTGTTTATGCATTAGTTTTTTTAATATCGTAAAATTGTTCTGTCTTCTAGAAAAAAGACGACGATGAGGCGCTCGATGAAGAAACGGCAACTAAGCCGCCACTTACAGGAATACCGCAAATTGACTATATCTGGGATCCAAATCTACCGAGAGAGCTGAATGGGTAAATAATGCAGAGCGCAAACATATTGTTTGAATGCTTCACATGGCATTTCATATTTTTACCCTTAGATACAATCTGTCAACGTATCCATTTTTGAATTCGGTTCCCGACAATGATGACATTGACTTCAAGTGTGACGGATTGCATGATGGTTTCTATGCATCCATCAAATACAGTTGCCAAGTATGATTATGATTTTGTTTGGGTTTTTAAACGTTTCCATTCCACAGTTTATTTATGAGAAACAAAAAAAATGATCTTTCTCATTTCACAGCTCTATCATCACTGTGTATATGGAATTCGTCATGACTTCTTGTGTGCCAATTTTACTGCTTTTGACCAGAAATCATTTATTTGTCATTTTGTCTCAGAGGTTAACTGCAAGGCATCGCCAAAATATTGGTTCAGGTATTTCAATTTTGTTGTTGTATTAAATCAATTCGAGATAGATAGATAAATAGAGAGATAGAGAGAGAGAGAGAGAGAGAGAGAGAGAGAAAGAGCATTCTGCAATTAAATGTCTTTCTTTGTAGAAATGATGCTTTGTATAAAGCGACAACAACCACATCAACAACAACAACCACAATTGCACCGCCACCAACAACAAGTCAAGCACCTGAACGTCCATTGCGTCGACCCGAATCCAGACGACCGTTACGTAGGAGGAGACCACAACATGAATATTACTATGATGATGAGGACTATGACGATGACTATGTTGAAGAAAGAGTGAACCGAAGGTAAATTCGTTGCTTAGATTTTCCGATAATAAAAGTGATGATTTGTCATTGTCGTTTGGTAACATTGGGCATAAAATTAACTAAATTCATTCAAATGTCATCGATTTAAGTGGAAAAATTCAGTTCAATCGAATTAATTTCGGTTTTATCATCTATTTTTTACAGACGCAAAACCAATAGGAATAGAAACCGTCGACCAGAATATGATGACGAATACGATACTCCACCACGATATAAAGACGAAGAGGATGATTACTCGTACGAACAAAGGCCATCGTATAGGCATAATCGTGATAGAAATCGAAATCGCGATGGTGATGATGACTTTGAGTATGATCGCCGAAGCTATAGAAATCGGAAAAGACCGACCGATAGCAAAAGAATTCATGATGATGATCATCAAATGGATGAAATTGAGGAGCGTCGACCGCATTCCGAAGGGAGAAAATCCGTTGATAGTGGAAAGCGAAAATACAATGATCGTCGCACTTCATTGAATGACGATCGAAAGGGATTCAACGACGAAAAGGCCACATATGATGACCGTCGCTCACTTGGGGAGGATGATCGATTGGAGGATCGACGATCCGCTGGACACGATGATCGCCGAAAAATGACAGATGATCGACGAGTGCCGGTCGATGAAAGTCGCCGTAATAACCATGATAAACGTCGACGGCCGCAGTATGATGAAGAATACGAAGACTATCCGAAGAAGAATCGAGAAGAAGACTACGATGACAGAGCGTACGGAAAGCGGCCCGCACATGAAACAAAATCAAATCATCCCGAAATTATCCCAAAAGTACGATCACAAAGTGCAACTGCATCAATTTTCAATCGGCCACGTGCACCGCCGAAAATCAATCGACCAGTTCCAAATACTGAAAAGAAAAAGTATGAATACACGCCACAAAAAACGGAAAAAGCTACAACCGCTGCACCAGCCACAGACGAGGAGATCTACGATGAATATGACTATGAAGGTGAAAAGTTGCAACCAGAAATCAAACCTGAACCGATCGAAAGTAAAAAGATCCATCCTTCTAGTCAACGCGATCAACGTCCACCTCCATCACCGGCACAACCAACACGGGTCGAATTAAAGCAAGAGAAATTGCCACCGCCCGCCTTCAATACGGATGAATTAGAAGACGAAGATTTCGATATCAAAGATCGTGTGACATCAATTAAACCGCAACGATCAACATCACCCAAAGTCGAACCAATGCAACAGCAGCGACCGACCAAAACCGAATTCTATGAAAAACCGAAAGATACCCCCGTTAAACCAAATGCACGACCAGCTATTGATTTCAATAAAGATGAATATATTCCCGATTCAGAGCCAGCTGACTACCCAGAAGAAGATATGATTGATGATCGGCTAACAAAAGAAGAGGAAATCCATCAAGCCGCAATCATACCAACACGCACCGAATTTCGGTCAAATGTACCAATTCAAGAGCATCAAGTCAAAGTGCCAGAATCGCTGTCAATTCCGAAACCAATAAAGGAGCCCGAAGGATTGATACCAAAAATCCCCTATGCACCACCACAACAGGATCGAAACATTGATGTATTACAGTATAAAACAAAATTCCATCGATTGAGTCCGGCATCGAATGTACGAACACCGGACGACACCTATCAAAAGCCAGCAAATACTGAGCCAGAAGAAAGAGATGTTTACACCATTCTACCGAAAGATACAGTTCCAACGATTCGAGAGCCGTCCGGATTTAAGCCAGTTGGCTACAATGAACCACCGCATGACCTAGACTTGGATTCACCGAAAAATCGACCCTATGTACGTATAATGAAGCGCCCATTTTTGCCAAGTCGCGGTGGTAGTCCATATTTACCCAGAGGCTTAAAACCAGTCGGTGCTGGCATTACAACATCCGAATATACAACCGAAGGTTTTCATGGTAGCTCTAAATTGCCAACCAATATTGGTGGTGCACAACTATTCGGACACAATTTACCAATACCACGTACAAACCCCAATAACGCTTACGTTCAGCCACAATCACCGCATCAATTGCCACCACAACAAAATCCACCAAGCATTGTAAGTGATTTACGAACGACCACACAACAGCCACAAATCGAGTCACCGCGCAGTCCACTCGATGAAATTTTTAACAGTGACTACGATGTCACACTGAATGATGCCTTGAATCCAACGCTGAAGCCACTATCACACAGTCACGAATCTCCGATCGGATTTTCCCTAAATAAATATGATCGCGCCAATCCATATGCACGTTCTGATGTGTCACATTCATCATCGCAATACAGAACAACTGCCATTCCAATTCCGATTCAATCTCGACAAGCACCACAGGTGCCGACCACACAGCAGCAACAACACCAGCAACACCAACTACAGCAACAACAACAACCGCACCCGCAACACCAAGCACAACAGAGACAGCCTCAACAATCTCAGCAATCTCAATATTACGACGACGAATACGACTACTAATTAATAACAACGAAATGATTCGTAGGAAATTCAATGAATTAAACAAAACAAAACAAGAAATTGTCAACGTAAAAAAAAATGGAAAACAAGCAATTTTAATTTATGTTTTAGGATAAAAATGTATGACATGGGACAAAAATTGACGATAAAAACCATGCGACAATCAAATTACGGACAAAATAGACAAATTTCAAAACAAACGAAATAGAAATTTATATGACGAATTAAAGCATAAAATGAGAAAAAAAACAACAACAACAATCCTTTGTCCTGTTTGTGTAAATATTTTTTAAGACAATTAATTTCAAATATGCGAGAATGAAACTGACAAGGTGAGAGTTTATTATGTAAATTAAAGAAGACGAAGGAGAAAAAATAAAACAAAAAAGAAATACTCAACCAAGGTGATAAACGATCGTATCGTAAATCGTATGTAATTAAATAATGTTTTGTTTAAAAAAAAAAAATTTGCGGTGCAATTGTCAAGCGATGTCAAATGAAGAGAAGAACGAGAGAAATTGCGATGAAGAAAAAAACTAAAACGTAAATACAATGAATTTTGTGTTGCTCAATTGAAAATTGTATGCGAAACAATTTTTGTGCGATTCAATTGTGATCGTACACCCAACCAATAAAAAAACAAACTGAAACAAGCAGAAAATTAAACAACAACAAAAAAAGAGTAGAATCGAACATTATTTTAATGTAAAATCCAATGATAGTAGAACATATGCCTAATGTAATAATATTTAATAAAAGTGGAGAAAACAACAACAACGAAACAAAAAAAAAAACAAATCCAAACAAAATATTATTGCATAACGTTTTTATTGAAATTTATTTAGAACAGACGTGTGAAAGCTAATAAGGTAAATTTTTGTTCTGTTAAACGATTTAAATTGATTCAAATTTGAATATGCCAAACTGAAAACCATTTCCAATAGTGATGGCGTCTCAAGTGAAACGTTTTGCCAACTCATTCACCGCAATGAAGAGGATTTTTTGTTATTTTTTTTTTAATTTTGTTCAATTATTTATAAACTGTATTATTGTTGTTGAGTTGAATTGCCATTCCATGTATTGTTTTCATCATCGGAATCTCTTGTATCACTCAAACGATGAATATTTGAACCAGCACCGCCAAGTCTTTTGTATGGGCCACTTTGTGATTTTTGTTCAGCTGACGTTGAACTCGATGGCTGTTGTTGATCGAATCGAAGAATTCGCTTTTTAGCTCTGAAAGTAGAAAACCAACATAAAAAACCAGATTTTTGGAATTAAACCAAAAAAACAAACACATCACCAACCAATGAACTTACTGTTCATTATGATTCAGTTCCTCTTCATTTGAACGTTTTGCTGCACCCGTTTGATTTCGATTGCGTGAAAACACCCAATTTCTTACGTAAGAAAATGCCGTAAACATTGGATTCACAACACCCCAAAATATAGTTGTTAACATTGAGAAAAATCCATAGCTAGTTTCCAATGGTAATTTTCGTGTTGGTGCTTTATCCAATGGCAATACAAGTAGCACCGATGACGGTACAAGGCCCAATTCAGACACCGTTTTTGCATCATCATCCACTTTGAATTCACGGCGCGGAAATGTTGTAGCCAATGCAAATTCTCTTATCGTACTGCCAACGATCACATTCTCTTCAACATACGTCCGGACAATGGAAAATGGCTCATCTCGTCCAAATGTTTTAACATCAATTTCACCATCGGGTTTTTTAAATTGGATTCTTGCAACTGTACTATCCGAAACCACTGACGGCAATGGATTGCTTTCGCTGGTACTCGCCTCTGGTTTTGGTGTTGGCGTTTGAACTGGATTAAATCGTTGCGCTCGTTCAGCTTTATCGAGTGCGATTTGTTCTAAAATTCGTTTACGTGCTGCTTGCTCTTCAATTTTATCGCGTTTTCGCTCCTCTTGCAATTTTTTCATTTCACTTTCTTCTTGACGTTGTTTAAAATTTTGTAAATCCTGACCCACTCGACGTCGTTGCAGTTCACGCTCTTTTGCCAACTAAAATTTACAACAAAAATAACAATTACAATTCAATTATACCCACACACACAAAACAAACCACATTGCAATTGTCTTCTTTTTCACTTACTCGTGCATCTTCTTCTTCTTTTTCTTTTCGTTTTTTATCAATCAATTCTTTGGCATGAGCAAGCTTTTCTTCATTCGTAATCTCGACAGGTGCCTCAGACTGTGGTGTAGCCAATATTTTTGACACGGCTTTCGGACGCTTATAACAAACACCATTTTCACATACAACTTCTGTGTCCTCATTAGTAGCTGATTGTTCACCTGAGATTTGAGTTTGATTATTAGGAATTGATTCACCCAATGGAATTTCGGTCGATTAGATTTGGTTTCATTTGCAAAATCACTTCTTACTTGCAATTAAATTAGCCGATGCAGTTGATGCAGTTGATGCGGCTGATGAATTTGATGCAATTGATGTAGACGCGCTACTGATGCTACTGGCGCCTGCTTTTGTTTCGCCAAGCACTTTATCAATCTTACTCTTTAATTCATCCACCGTTTTTGTGACTCCAGTGACTATTTCAATCGGTGCACCATTTTTTCCTATAAAAAATAATGATGGCAACGGCACTAATTTATCTACAAAAAGGTAAGATGTTGACAAATGACTTTGATTATGCCCAAAAAAAATGGATGCATTAAATATGATAAATGGCCTTACATATTTGAGCAAATTGCATGTATGCTTCGCTATCGCTTTGCACTTTAATTGCAACAAAATTTTCACTTTCCAATTCATTACGGATTGTATCATTGTTGATCAGCTCTGTAAATGCTGTTGACAATTCATCGCTTCCTGTTTTGTGTAAAATGACAACGAAAAATGACGAATTTCTTAGATTGTTTATGAATATTTAATCAAATTGCATTATTGATGGGCTTGGCTACAATGAGCCATATGGATTGTTCTCGAGCCAAAACAACAATATTTGCTAACAGTGGACGCATGACGTGTTCAATTTTCGATATTAATTACCTTCACAATAAACAACAAAAATGGAATTTTTCGCCTTTGATAAAGCAACTGCTTCAGCGATATTTCCCGAAAACCAATTCATTTTACTGTTTGGTTTTGTTTTTTTTTTGCAATTTTAATTTTATTGAACTTGAACTATAACAAATGGAAAAAAAAACTTTCTATATAAATAATTGCTGTGGTCAGGTTTTCGTGTTTTCAATACAATACTTATTGCTTTGTCTTAATAATTTTTACACGTACAACTATGATGTGTTTGTATGATAGACGTCAATGTCAGCAGGTTTTTTCCCCCGAATGTCATGAAGTTGGCAGCACATTCATTTTGTGGTTTGAAACTTTGATAAGAACTATGTGGATTTTGTTAAAACTAAATGAACATTCGAATTAAGCGAAATGATATGAACTAACGGTAAAACATGTAGAAAATATTCAAAATTCCAGGATTTTATTTGTTTTTGCTCTTTTTTTTTGTACTGAAGAAATGTAATTCAATTACATTTAATTCGATTCAAATCGCTTTTTTGTATATTTAGATGCAGTACTGCCTTGAATTAGATATTGTCAATAGTAATATTGACATATGATAAAAACATTAGCCACGCAAATCACTATTGTCCAATGTAAATTCGTAAAATTCATTCTAAAAAAATGATTTTGTAATGAAGCCGTTCATAACCGCAATAAAATGATCAAGCTTACAGTTTATTAAACTATGTTGCAAATTATTCACATTAAAATTTAGCAATGAAATAAAAAATTTGAACATATGCATAAAATACTAATAAACATTATGCAAAATTGAGTGGTTAAAATGTTTTTTATTTAAAAACGGTAACATGCATTTAATTGTTCAAAAAATATATTTTCCAAATTGGCAATAGTGGTACTAAAACGAAAAGGAATGCAAATTGATCGAAAAAAAATAATTCAAAACAGCCATTAATTTCGCATTGAATAGATGCAGAGTCGACCAAATTCATTTACCCCGATATTCGTTGCCCCTTTTTTTGCAGTGCTTCATGAGTGGCATCGCTTGCGAAAAATAATCACATTAAAATCTGTTTGGCCCTAATAGGTATGCATAATGCGGCATTTTATTGTTATTTTATTGGTTCGAGGAAACAGGTTAACATATCAGCTTATATTATTTATTACACAGTATTTAATTCACAGTCGATGAGACCATATCTGATGAACGATACGTTTCATTTTTTTTTTCGTTTATGGGGAGTGAAATAAAATCTATAACAAATAATTATCGATGCATATTGATTGATTTTATGAGACGAGAAATGTGTATAGTGTAAATTGTACAAAATGTTAACCAGGCAGTCAGCCACCAATGAGTTGGCATCGGCCTAGCCATGTTCATGTGTGTGTGTGTGTGTGTGTGTGTGTGTGTGTGTGTGTGTGTGTGTGTGTGTGTGTGTGTGTGTGTGTGTGTGTGTGTGTGTGTGTGTGTGTGTGTGTGTGTGTGTGTGTGTGTGTGTGTGTGTGTGTGTGTGTGTGTGTGTGTGTGTGTGTGTGTGTGGTTAGATGATTTTCAACCATTTTCACAGCCCATGTGCTCATGTCTCGAATGTTGGTGTGGTTCGTGCAAATTTTGGCCTGGCAAATACAAACAAAATCGTTGAAATGAATACGAATATCGTGTGATGAATATTAAAACGATTGGTTATGATTATTATTTGCATTTGCTCGGTGTAGCGTATAGAATTTGTATAACGTATCAATCCATATGAATCAATATATATATATATATACGTGGATTGAGAGCTGTAGAAAGCTGAGTTTAAACATACACGCTCGCATATTGGTTACTGTATCGATATGCATACGAATATAATATACGCAAAGCAATCAAATCAGTGTGGAAATGTAACAAATAAGACGAGCCGCTTTATAGCGCGACCGAAAATGAACAGTTGAACAGCATGGGGTGGTTTTTGATGTGTTATGAATTCGTTTCGCTGTATGTGTGTTTTATGTGTACTTCGATCTCTGATTTTTCTCGACGATGAATTGATTGGCTTCTGTATTTTGCTATCAATACACAAAATATAAGCATTTATTTTTCCGGATGCTCGCAATTGGTGGCTAAACAACATTTAATACTCAATACTGGGGTTAACATATGAGGCTAATCTCAGATGTTCACAACTATTCCACATGTTTCAATTTAGTTTCTTGGCACACATACACAAAAAAAGTTTCAATTTGCATTTCGAATGCGGTATGGAAAATGATTCATTCAATAAATTGAATTATTGGTTACTAATGTTAATACCAATTTAAACAAATTTAAACAACATACGGACTGCGTTTTTTTTTTCATCGTCCTATTTTGACACACATTGAACGTATTTGGTAATCGCACTCACGCACACACCACACACTTTTTTGTACGTGTTTGTTACAAACGGGATTTCAACAGAAGCCATTCACAAAGTTCAACATAAATTTGATGGAAAAACAAATATTGTAATGCAGTGACTTGACTTTTAACACCGTTCCTTGATTGCACATATGAAGTGTGTGTGTGTGTGTGCCTGCGAAGAAAAACAATGTCAATTTTTGCTCGTTCAATTCGATACCTCTTCTCTCAGCATGGAAATCCATCAAAAGAATCTAACATAATACGAGCAAATTGTTTTTTTTTTTAAATTCTACTCCAGAAAAATCGACGAGTTCTTTTGCATTCCAATTGATTTTGATGTGCATATCTGCAGTGCAGTATTTAGTTTTTATTCATCACTATTACTAAGTTTTATTCTTTGATGTTTATTTTGTGTGATTGTTTCTCATTTCATGTGAAGCAATTGAAACTGACGACTGAGAAACCAAAAAAAATGGAACTGAATTCATTTCAAAAACTATGCCATATTTTCCGGAATAGTGTGTCGTTTGGTAATCTCTTCATTTGGCTAATGTGTTTTTGCTTTATTTTGTAAAATTGTATGTTTTTTCAAAAGCTGTCGGATACTGATGCCTTGCCCAGCATGATAAGAGTATAGAATAACAAAAAAATATATATTTCAAATAAAAACCAAATCACATTAGAAGCTCATATTTATTGTGCAAACCAAAAATGAGCGAACGTAAATGCGTGCGCGCTACAAAAACGGCACCATCTCTAGATATGATATTTGATCATTTCATATTCATAGTAGAGCCAAGTCGAATGAGAATACGCAACCGAGAATACCCCAAAAAGTGTATAATAGCAGATCACAGTAGAGAGACATGGTATTGAATAAAATCACTCAAAAATATTTATCAAGTGCCGTTGAATTGTGCAATTAGAGAGATGATATTCAATCTATGGATGATGTGACACATAAATGTGTATGTATAAATGCATAATATACATATATAATACTCCATAATACTCAATTCAATTCGAGGCAGCTATGTTCACAGCAGCAGAATGCTTGGGCAAAGAAAGAAATATCTTATTCGTTTGCCACTCTCACTTCTTGTTGCCCGCCCGTTCAGCATCTCATACTCTTTCTAATTGCCACTGTATCCGCATCCGGAACATTTTGCCACAAACAAACTCTCGGCTCGTGTACAAAACATTTAGACATTTATACCGACTTTTAATTTTTAATCAAAGTTGTTGTTTTTATTCCACCGAAAACTTTCGTCAATTTGGCTGTTGAGTTTGCATATTCTCGCTTGCTCGTTCGTTTTGTTCGTTTGTTCACTTGAGCTGCCGATGTGTATCATCGAGCTAAGAGCAGTTCATTTTAACTCGTAAAATGGTCGTGAATTGTGATTCATTTTAATATCTGCAGGGAAATTTAATTAGAATTCAAGCTTCGAAATGAATGGAAACCGCATTTGGCAAAATGTGTAGTACTTTGCATATTATATAATCACCATTTCCCATCATTGTACGGTATCGTGTTGAGTGTGCGTGCGCGTTGATTTGTGCGCTGGCCCTTTTTTTGTGTGTGTGTGTATGTGTGTGTGTGTCTCAGTTGCACCCAACAACCAGTTGTGAAATCATATATAGTGTCAATTTGACTAGGCTTAGCACACAGTATTTTTGGGTGCTCTGGGGTCTGGGTGTTCCAATTTGGAAATATTTTTAATACAAAAGTTTTCATTTCACCAAAAATTGAATAAGATTACCATAATATTTATATTAGTATTGTTAGAAATGAAATGAAATGTTTATCGATTTAAAAACATTTTCAAAAACGCTGAAAACTTTATGAAACTTTAAAGCACGTCCAGAGATGCTCATTGTTTGAGTGATCTTTACTAGTATTTTGAAATTGTTTTCAAAATGCATTATTCATTTCTAGTAACTGATCATCGAATATAATGTGTGATTTTTGTTTGGGTAAAATGAAATGTTTTCTAATGAAAACATATTCAATTGGAACAACAGGCCCCTTGGTGCCAGAGTTTTTGCCACCATTTCAAAATTGGTGTCGAAGCATCAACGAAAAATAATTAAAAATTAGGCATAATGAACAGCGTTGTTTATGATTGTTGTTTATAGTATTCTATGTTGTTTGAAACGTGCTCGCCGAATAAACGAAGATAAAATTGACAAGTAAAAATGTTATTTCACCACATTCAAAGCCATACGCAATTTTATTTTTGCAACATCATAAACGGCTTTAATCATTCACAATTGCCAGCAATGTTTGCTGTTGTTTACCGCATTCACCATTCACGCCAAATATCTATTTTATTTTTAATCAAAATACACTTTTGCACAGGACCTCCCCTTCTCATTTATTTTTGGAAAATTGGTGTGAGCCATAACAGAGTAATTTTATTAAAATGGCGATGCGAAGCATTTGAACAAAAAAACAAACACAAAACAACAGAACAGCACTGAGAGAGAAAGTGGACGCACCGAGATGGTGAACGCGCGCAACGCAATATGGAAAAAGAGCAACATACTCATTTCAACCGAAGTCAGTTTTAATCTGGAGCTAATTCGGTCATTTTCACTTTATGACTATCATTAACAATGTCTCATACTCCCCCATTTGCTAAGCACGCTTAGCATTTCGTTGGGTCTTTGGCAACAGCACGACCGAATTCTCCTTCGGTCGCACACAAACCATCATTTCAACACTACGATAAAGGCACATTCACCATTGCATCGTAACTCATCGCAACGCAACTACCCTCCGCCTTCGCCTCCCCCTCCCCCGTCTCCATCCCCGTCCCCTTCCCCGTCCCAATAGTGAGCATTGTGTTTAGCACACAAAAAGTTATAATTTCCGACATTTCGCGTTGTTTTTCACTTCATTTTCCATTTTCTGTCGCCTAACAACGCTTTCGGCATCTCCTCATCAGATCGACGAACGACGAAAACTTTGTGTCACACAAAACTATATACGCATTCGAAATTTTCGGTGCGCATTTCTTCTTTCTGCGTTTTGTTGTTTTTTTCTTTTTTTTTATTTGGTGTTCTCTCGCATCTGGTATTCATTTTGCTCCTGTCGATCTCTTGTTCATTTGTTGCGATGCAATGTGCATATTACACATCAGTCGTGCGTAAAAAGGACCGAAGAGACAATTGTGAAAACAAACAATGCATAAAATGTTCAACGAAAATACTATTTCACCATATTATTTGCATAAAAGCGGAATGGAAAAAAGGCGAACGCCTGGAACGGCAATGTTAATGCCATGGGTTTCGTAAGTACGATGCGACTCTTGGCAATACACGTACTATTCAATGCACTAGATTCTAGATCTCGATTTGTACCCACTCTAATTCATCCTGTCGCTCTCTTTCTTTATCTGTTTCATTTTTCCTTTTTTTGTTGCTTTCTCGCGCCTTCTCACGGCAAACAATTCGAATCGTACAAGTGAGTGGCTGTAGCACAATTACATTTTCATGCACATAAAATGGCTCAGTTATTATCTCGCTTAAGTGCAATAGTCATTTTTTTCATTATCATCGTAATTTGTAGCGTTTCAACGCTGTGTCACATTCCCGGACCGAGTGCGCGCGTCCCAACCCCAACTCATCCCACCCACCCGTTTCGGTCGTTCTTGCTCTGCTCATTCCGTCGCACCATTACTATCACTCGGCTCTCGCAGCCTAGCTCTGAACTCGAAGTCCCGTTGACAGACTATTTATATTTCAGTTGGAAAATTTAATTTAAATTGTGTTTGTAAATGTGAGAGTGTGCAAGTTTTTGTGAATCTATGTGAAATGTTCATCTCGTTATTGCCAACTCGGTCATAATTTTCTTTGTCGAACCAGCATCAACTGTGGTAGCACGATACAGCATAGCAAAATCCACACTTTTAAATGTACTATGTATTTGAGATGTTTTGCTGTCGCTGTTGTTGTGTGCGCGTTTTTCACTCACTCTCCCTCTCCCTCCCTCTCCATCTTTCTCTCTCTCTCTCTCTTTCATTCGGTGTTTGGCGCTCATTCAGAATAAATGAGTAATTTGTCACTTTTGAAAACATATAATTATTTTTAAACAGACCCATGAGAATTAAAAATTAATTGGCATGTTCGTAAGTAATTGATGAAAATTTTTATTCATTCGGTATGCAAACACGGTTTTTACTAACAGAAACTAGAAACATTATGGAGACTAGAGCGAGACGCAAGATGACAATTTAATTTTGTTAATTAGCGATCTGCTCCACGAAATCGCAGGCACATGAACGAGCCTGTAGGCGGGCTAAATAAATAAAATTCCAATTTCTCTCCCCCTCTCTCTCTCTTGCACCCATTCAACTGGCTCGAATTCGCTTAATGCAAACAAAATTGTAAATCCAAGCTTCATTAAAATACAAATGCACATTTTCAATTTCATATACAAGCAAGTTGATAATTTTTGCTTTTTTTTCTGCACAATTTGCCGTTTTTTTATTTGAACTTTTTACGGCAACGGCTATACATAGTCGTGTGCATTCATGAATGTACCAATTTTAACGAAATGAGTGATTCAGTTATTTGCGTTGAAGTAATAAAGTCAGTTTGAAAATTTACTAGAAAAAAAAATACGCTGCAGCTTTTTAAACGGAATAACGAGTCCATATGAATGGTTTAGATTTATTTGTGAAAAATGTCATTGCAATGCAGCAATTAGGTATTCAAGGCAACAATCGTTTAAATCGTAATCAGTTGTGGTAAGTTTAAAATAATTGAAATCGAACTTGAGTGCTTTATAAAGGATTGCATTTTCAAAGGGAAACAAAAAAAAAGTATCATTCGTTAAAATCACAAAATATCACAATAATAACATGAATTTTTATATTGAAATTTGGAAAAATGTTATCAACTCAATTTCAATTCAATGATAAATTTGTGCCGATGATCTGAATATTAAACACAAAAAAAAGTTGCTGATCAATCGATTCGTTGGAATTACCAAAAAAAAAAAAAATGAAATAATTTCCAGTAAAAAAACGAATTGATCAACATGGAGGAGAAGAAAACAGCTCACAACTCAATCAATCAATCGACAAAATCGACAATTTACTTTATTTATTCTTCACATTTAGTTCTAGATTAAGTTTTAATATTTGCTTAGTTATTTGATGACATGAAATAGGAACAGAATATATATAAAAAAAACACACACACACAATCCAAACGAAATGAAACTTTACGAATTTTCGAATATTGTTTGAATATTGGAAGCGATTGATAATCGACAAAAAAGCACAAATCGGCAATGCCGTTGTACTCTGCACCGTTGTTACGGCATTGATTCAGTTATTTCTTGTTTTTTTTTGTTATGCTCTGGTCGGTTTTGTTTGCTTTTCGTATGAAGCATTTTCTGTTTTTTTTTTTTTGAATCATACATCAAGATGTTCATATTTTCTGTTGATTTGACACTTTCAATTTGATACGAACCGTTGTTGACTTAGGATACTTTGAGTTTTTTTTTTGATTGGGTGCTGAATTATTGATTGTTTGTTCATTTATTTTGTTACAGTTTGTCATAAACGATTTTATAGCTGTGCTGAACAAAAAAAAAATGCTTGAACTAATCGCTCAATGCACCCACCACGAACGACATAGGAAAAACAAGCACACATATTGAAACATAATCAGCTAAAATCGAAATCAAAAATCGAATATATATACATTATACATCTATATATTTGTTTTGTTAATTTGAGTTTTTATTATCGACATAATCATGTTCACACATTACCACTTCGATTATTATGATTTCGTTGCGATAAGAAGAAATATACATGTCCAATTGTTTTCATCGAGTACCTTAAAATATGATCCAAAATTTGTGATTCGATGACTTCATGTTCACAAACAATCAAATTGCACAGTGCAAACTAGGCCGTGCATTTAATTTTCTGTCAATTTAGACAAACGATGATTTTATCGATTGTATCCGGGTTTTTTTTGGGTGAAATTTCTTCGGCTGAATTGTCTTTTCTACTGCAGTTTATACACTGTACGATTGGCTGATAATGCATTGTGTACAAATGGTTGATGGTAAAAAAAAGGTTGATGAAAATTTATGACAACGCGATAAGTGCGGTTGTTTAGCCCCTTCAGTAGAGCCATTTTTGGCCTACCAATTTTTTTTTTATCACTCAACAGATTGAGTACCTAACCGTGTCCAACAATTTATCTGTATGTTTTCAATGACCGGTTTTTTTTACCAATTGTTTGTATCGTTCAATACTATGTGATACAAAAAAAAGCGTGGTCATAATTACAAGACAAACATCATAAATGCAGTCCAAATCGAATTCTGTTTTAGGGTTATCATCACATTCATTGGTAAACAAAATGCGTTTCGTTTTTTTTTGGTTTTGGTTTTTTTAATGTGATCAAAAAACTCTTACTGAATTTTGTTGTTGTTGTGATGCGTGAATAAATTTTGTACAGTATAAATTCTTTGAACTGGCAATTCTGTTTTGCGGTTCTGTTTTGCGAGGAGAATGATTGCGTGACACACTCAGATTGCGACGTAAGTATTATTTATGCACTTATCACAACCGAAGAACCAAGTAAGTTCAATGGAATGGCAAATAACTAAGCGATTGCTATTAACCAAATTAAACATAAATCGATGACAATTCAAAAGAAACCGACGCATTAATTATGTTTGATTTGTGGACAAACAAATGCAACGTTAACCGCGGCTCTCGCGCGGTCGTCGTCGCCGCCGTCATCAACGCCGTTGTTTTTTTTGTTTTGTTATTGTGGCCGCTGATCATTGGTCAAATGTTGAGCCTTGTTGTTCTGTCACTTCCCACGAAAACGCACCTCTTAATGTCGCATCTTCAACTTCAAATGGAAATGTAATATGCGGTAAATATTATTTCATAATTACCGCCTGGCTCCTTTGAAGTAGTCAATACATATACACACATTCGAAGCAACGAGAGATAAACAGAAAAACTCAATGTTTGATGTTTGTGATGCACAGCACCAAAAATATGTCACAACACACAGCTATCGTACCACTGTCAATTCAGCTAAACGTCAATTCATATGCCGATTGTGGTAGCCTTTTATCATCGGAAACAAAAATCCATTTGGCGTTTACATCGTGTGAGCATACACATTATCGAAGCATCGAAATTATTTACACATTTTGCCGTATTTTTGTGTGTGTGTGTGTCCATCTTTGATCAGCTAGATCTGAATCTGTTCGTTTTATTTCTGGTAGCACTTTTGCTTTTTGTTTATGCGGTACATCTCAATATAACATTGATCAGAGTTGTTGAGTGAAAAATGAGATGAGCACCAAACAAACAAATATGCAAAGTGCACTTTATTATCCAAAATAACAGACCAAACGATGCCAATTTCGAATGTCATCATTATTGGCACAAAGTTGAACTTTTTTTTCTCGAATTTCTGGATCATTTTATCAGAAAAAAGAAAATAGAAATTTAAAGCAAATTCATGATAATTGAAACTAAAGTATCTTCCTTCAAGTATATACGATAAATTTCAGTCTAGGAAATGATTATTAGATGATTATTTTATGTTGAATGCAGATATGCGTATACACATTGTATATTATCGATATAAGGTCACCAAAATAAGTACGCGAGACTCAACTAAAAGAGCCATAAAAACATCAATTAGCTTTCATCAGTCTTGAGATATAATTCAAAAAATGTGACAAAAAACGCTTAAATGCGTAAAACAAATCAATTGGCTCAAGACGTGGATCAAGATATGACAGTCGATTGAGCTTCATAACAATCACTGATTAATCGCGTAATTAAACGCTTAATTATAAAGTAATGTCAATCTAATCGACGTTTATCTGAGACTATTTTCAAGTTATTGCAAAAAAAACGAAAAAGAAATCCATCCACTTATCGCCTTCGAGTCAATTCATGTAATCACTAAATGATAAGTGCTTAAATTGGCATTGGTTTTCTATTTTTTAAACATGACATCTTTAGAATTGTAATTAAAGAATAATTTTTCGCTATCGATGTGAAGAAGAAGAACGAATCTGATGCGGTGACATTTGATGATTGTGATAATAGATAGAAAAAGAGAAGGCGTTGGCCAATAAAACAACGAATTTATTGAAGGCTTGGGAGCCTCTGAGCAACATTGCATAAAACACACACACAACCGTATAATTTGATAATGCCATACGAAAATTCCTAAAAATGCAACAACAATGGATCGATTTACACTCAAGGTCAACACAAAATGTCATATTTTACCGTAAATTGTATGTGTGAATTGAGCGATTCAATCTAAAATAGCAAATTATTGGCCATAAATGTATACCAATTAGTGCATCGCAACCAATTGAATGGTTGTCTTATCAACTTTGTTGTGTATTGAATGTGTTTTACAAGCGGCGTCATTCAGCCGAAAAAAAAAGAATGTCAATTCATTCTGTTATCCACAAACAATCCAGCCATTAACAATTACGAAATTTCAATTTCAAGCCGAGTAAACATCACCGTTTTGTTTCGCTGTGCTTAATATACTTTATCTGTCTTCTGTCTGTGTGTTGCTTTCTTTTATTATTGTCTCCAATGAAGTTCAGCTAACGACTTTGGCCTAAGTTTAACTTAACACCATGTTCAGGTTTCTATTGCAGGCGTTGCAATTGATGTGCATGTGTGCTTTGTGTACCACAAAAATTAAGCTAAGTTGCTTCTATGAACACACCAAAATCCATTTTAGCCTATTGTTTAATGTATCTTGCATGTCACTCTCACTCTCCAAAATAACTTACAAACCAATCGCCCCCCCTCACCATATCAATTACATTCGATACGATATTTTCAAATGCAACGTAAAATGTGTGATGGCATTATCCGGTTTTTTGTTTGCTGTGCAGGCATGTGCGTTTGTGTGTGTGTGTGTGTGTGTTCAGTGAACATTGTTCACAAATAAAGTGTTAAAATACCATCACCAGACAATATTCAATCTAAATTACATTTGTAAATAATTTTGTTGATAGGAAATAATTGATGTGTTTATGCCTAACCGTGGATCACACATTGAGTGTTTTGACTGACACGCAGTAAACATTTATACGTGAACGAAATGTTCGATTCACGATGATTATTATATTGTTGTTGCAATTTTTTTTGCAATTGAAATGAATGAAATCGAAAGATTAATTGATAAATTGATTAATTAATTGAGTAATTTATATTTATGGATTCAAAAAAAAACAGATGCCAATCGTCTCGCGACATTTTTTTTGTTCTACTTTTTATATTGAAGTACTTTTAATGAAGCCGTTTATCAAATGTAAAACACATAAAATAACAATAAGGAATAAAACAATATGATTTGTTTTAAGACGGCTAGTGGTCAGTGACCATATTGTTTTATTCCCTATTATAATTCAACGGACACAGCACCATTGACCATACCATAAAATAACATTAAGGTAAAAACTACTCCGTTTGAAGTAAATTTGTTCTCAATTATGGCCGCGAATGTGTTCGAATGTTTCATTTTTTCAATCACAACAAATTCAAATGTCTAAAATGTCCCTAGTCTGAAATACAGAGTGTCATAAAATATATGATATATACTCCGGAGCGGAGTGAATTTTATTCCAATTTTATTTTGTGTGTATATTGTATTGTAATTGATTTTTTACAGTAAAAGCTCGAATGTCATAAATTGGCAACGAAATATAATTGATCACTTTTTGAGTCCACGTTAATTTGGCAATTTACTGTAGTTTCATTTTTTTTTTTTTTTTGCTTCCCGAGTATCTTAAATGACAACGCAGGGGACAGGTGCTCGAAATGATTAGAACTAATAGCTAAAAAGCTTTTATCTATGAATCCAATTTATAGCCTATATGTTTATAGCTCTAGATAATTTCAAATTTGTTAATGAAATATTCTTTTCGACCACAACAATTTTCTAAGTTGAAATAGTTGTTTGTTTTGTTTATTTCATGCATCGAATAGAAAATGTTAGTTCAAAACGTCAACTAACTACATTTGTGAGCATGCAAACGTCAAGATTAAACCATCAAATCTTCACCATCAAATTTTTGGTTGGAAATGAAAAATTGATTGAATTTCAAGCAATATAGAAAGAAAGAATCCAATTCAGCCTCATTCGAAGACGGGTGTTTGACTATTAGGAACCAGATTGAGATGCAATTACTTATCTTCAAAGGATAATGTAGAGAGTCGGCAAAGAAACTCGTTTGTACGACTGTAAAATTATGTAATCTAGTAAGTTTGGGTAGTTTCGTTTCAAATGCTATAAAATCGATACAAGAATAACATGTGAACAAAAAAATGACTTCATTATTGCGTTGAGCAGCATCAAATGGCCAAAACATGAGGTCAACGTTGAATATGAAAAATATATGAGCACATTAGCGAAATATCATTCGTATTATAGGAGCCATGTGAATTAAGTGAATAGGAGTGGCTTTCCATCATATTCAGTGTTAACGGGTGCAAGTGTTGAATTTCATTTCCACCAATGCGAAATGGATTTCAAGTTTACAGCATTCGCACACACGGCAATACTGACGCGTGTGTACTATATTTCTTGCGTTCTGATATATTCCATTGCATTTTGACTCGGTTCACGCCAACAAAACACATGACAAATTGGTGTGCCTTACCGTTGTGCGTGTGCCACCGTGTGTTCGATGTATGTGGTATATTCGTATGCACAAAATGTTGTCGGATGATTTTTGGCGCAATGCATGTGACAAGCTGCGTTGATCACTCGAGTGCATATTGCGTACAACGGAATAACAAAACAAAATTAACAACAGTAGCAGTAGAGTGCATTAATTTTATGCAATCAAAATCTGTTTATAATATGCTCATTTTCCATCCGATAAAATTGATATTTAATGCTGAGCCATCGGTAAGTGTCTCAATAATTTAAATTATTTCAGCTTTTATATCTTAAATGACATTCATTCTTAATCAACGCAAATTTAATCGATGCAAATATTTTAATATCATGTTGAACAATTTCTCTACATAGCTAATTAATGTTTATTGATTGTTAATCAACGGATACAAAGTGAAAATGAATTCGAATAGATTGATGTTTGGATAATAAAACAGAAAAGATAGAAATGAACGATACAAACCATAAAGCACATAAAGGCCAATATTTTCCGATTACGTAAAATTGCGCCACAATTGATGAAGGTGATGATGGCTGATAATGGTCGATGATAACTTTTGGTTTTTCACTCACACACACACACACAAAGAGAGAGAAGGAGCTGGAGCGGAAGAGAAAATCTTACCAGAGCCAGAGAGAGAGAGAGAGAGAGAGAGAGAGAGAGCGCACACAAACAACTTAAGTATTCTTATCATTTTCCATTTATTAGATTACATCAAATGAACGAAAAGTAGAAAAAAATTACATGAAAATTATTCGCACATAAGTAAATATCCATTAAATGGTCTACCTTGGAATTCCGGGGTGCAAAAGTGTTTGATACAGTCAGTGACTGCCCCATGTTGGAGTCGATTTGTGTGTGTGTGTGTGTGTGTGTGTGTGTGTGTGTGTGTGTGTGTGTGTGTGTGTGTGTGTGTGTGTGTGTGTGTGTGTTGGTTCGTTCCAAAGTAAATTGTAACATCGTTAACCTACCCATCGGTCTAACGATGGATCTTCGATTGCTTCGCTTTCGAATTGGGAAATTGTGAATGGGAAAAACGACGAAAGGAAACTAAAACGATGCCATCGCCAAACGAAAACAACAATAAAAGCAACGGCCATAACCATTTACCAGTGGAAATGGTATGACAAAAGAGAGAGAGATTGTTATTTGTAGCAATCGGTATATATATGTTCTGTGTAAATGCCATTTAGATCACTTCCATTATGAACCATAAGCGCAGAGAATTAAATGTGAATGCCGCAAATATCACACAACATGTTGTTGTTTTTTTTTGCTCGTTTGTTCATTCTTTTAACATTCAGCACGCATGCAAACATATACAGAGCTACAGCACATAATAGTAAACCGTATAAACTCACACTATACCGTTATACCGTTTATCGTCCTTTCGTTTTATCATTTTGGCTGTTCGTTGAATGGCAAGCAGCATAAAAATCATCAGGCACCATACACTTTGCTTGGCCAAAGCACACGAGGTAAAAAACAAAAAAAAACGAGAGAGATAGAAAGAGAGAGGGTGAGAGAAAGAGCGCACCAGCAACAATGGAAACAGCGAAAAATAATTTGCGAAAAATGTATTTAAAAGAAAGGAAAAACAACCCTGACACAGTATAATCGAAGCAATTATCCCTACCTAAATATGGCAAGGCGATCAACGCGCACACATTGAACACGCCTACATGCCATGAAAAACCACTCCTTCGCCCGAGCTCACAATGATGTGCGAGCACATCGAATAAAACGTCGACAACTGTCATTTTGTACACACAATAAAATGCTCTGCAGCACACCACCGAGTTTAGTCGGGTGGTCCTTGTCTCGCTCGCGCATCCACCATGGCAACCGGTGTACTGGTCGCTGCTCACCAATCTCATGCTCTCTTTCCCACTCTATTTTCGTCCTCTCGCTCGTTCGTTCGCTTACGTTGCGTGCGTGTACACACACAACACACACAATAGTCAATTGGATGGTGTTATTGTTGTCTGTTCCCTCTGTCTCTCAATGTGACACTGTAATTGTGTTGGTTGAAACCCACAGAAGTAGTTTTTCGTTTTCAATCAGAAAGCTATCAGAATGAAATTTAATGCTGATATTTGGGTGTTAATAATTTCGATTAGACAACACAAACAGTTCTAATCGTGATTTCAAGGTGTTCGGACGTATGCCATTTACGCTACAGTTTATTGTATTATGAATTGCGTTAGCTATTTTTACGTTGACAACTGAAATCAATTTTCGATTGAGATTAATTTTGTGCTCTTTTCGTATGCTGCTTAAATTTTAAGCAACCAAGTGATTAATGTATTAGTTTTGTGGGGATACATTTTTATTTAAAAAAAAAAGAAAAAAATTGTGAGAAGAAAAAACAGTATCTATTTTTGATGAAATAAATGTATCAAATTGTTGAAAACGGCTTTGATTAGAAAGAAGAGGAAAAAAAGAACATTGAACATAAGCGAAATGTATTTGTAATCGATGCATTTTTCATATTCAAGTGAATGGACATTTTGGTGATTTTAACAACTGTTTTGGATGCAATTTATTGTGACTGAAGTTTTTGTTCTCGAATCAAATTTGGTAAACACAAATCTGCATGGTGAACAATTGAAGCTCATAGTAACGCTTAAACACAATTAACGTACATGAGTCTTGATTTCTTCACTGTTTTACCGTATCTCTTTAACCTGGAATTAAGTTTGTATCTTAAAATTCGGTGATAAATTTCAGGGTGCTGCGAATGAACGATAACAACGTGATACACACTTGAATTGAACGTTTAAAAAATATATACAAACACACACACACACACACACACACAGAGTTTTTTGCGGACGAAAGAGTAAAAAGCATTGAAACTCGAAGAAATTAGACAATATTAGAGTGAAATACAACATCAATTTCTTTGCTGATTGCAAGTGATTCAAGTAGTTTTGATTCAATGCAAATGTCACCCGGTTCAAATACACCACGTGCAAGTGAAATGCATTCACCAAAAACGGTCACAAATAATTTAGAAACAAGCGCAATTTTACCACAAAATACGAACTCAATGTCACCATCATCGGTGTCGCCGCGAACAATGTCACCACCGATCGATCGAAACGGTTTTATCGGAGATCATCTGGGTGGCTATCAACAAAGTTTTGCCAATTCGGTGACACCATATCAGACCAATGTTCCGCCAAAAAAATCATTTTGCATTGATGCATTGCTCTCGAAAAACCACCAAAGCAACGGTGATCAATCACCCGACGCAAATCGTTTCCTAAGTGACGATGACATCGGCAACAAATACAGCGACGATCAACGCGAATACATGTCAAGCCCAGAAGATGGAATCTCAAGGTAATAAAAAACAAAAATTACATTTTCTGTATTTTGTGATTGGCTAGAAGTCATAATATTATTTTATGTAATGCCGACGCAATTCCAACTCAACCTTTGTGGTCATTAAATTGCCGAATAGTGTAACAGAACCTTTTTTTTTATTTGAAAAATCAAACATCAAAGTTTATGTTATTTTCACGATTGGCAGTTTTTCCTTTAAAACAATTGTCTCGTTCAAAGGATTCGATTCAGTGCGCAGGTTGTGCCGACGGGATTTTGATGTGGTCTCACACTTGCACTCAAGTATCACTTCTATCACTGAAGACGTCAATATTTTGTTTGTTTTGTCCTTTTTTTCAGATCTGAATCACCATCATCCCAACGATCTAGTCCACCAATAAGTCCCGGTTGCGAAGATCAAATGCTCGATTCACATGAACCATTTAAAAAGCCATTACCTCCAATGCGACCACAAGAATTTCCACCATTCTACGGTGGCTACCCATACCATTTGATGCAGCACGGAAGTTCAGCATTTCATCGGCCAATCGATGCATCGGGAAAACCATTACCGGTAAACATAAAAGCACTTAACATTTTAATTTCAACATTTAAACTATAAACATATGCATCATAAGATATACAATCTTGTGTCTTGTGTCGTTGCATCTTGCATCGGTGCGATCATATGCAAATCAATTTGTCAATTAAATGTATTTACATTGCACCACAACGTGTTTGCATCTTAATTCGCGAAATAGTTAATAGTTTTTGGCTGTTTGGCAAGATGTTCACGAAAACGACTAAATCGTTTGGTTTTCGATAAGTTTTGTTTGCGATTGAGCTTAGCGTTTGTGTTGTTGCCAATTGGTGTGTTATCGTTTTGCCGTTGATGGTTTTTAATTTTGTGCGGTTAATTTCATTGCAGTTGCCCATGAATCCTGGATTTGTGCCACCGCATTTATCATTGGAGTTTCTGGCAAAGGCTGGCATGTTTCATCCACATTTACCAAATTTAGCCGGTAAGTTTTTCGATTCAATGTTTATATGTATGTGTGTATAGCTACTAGGTGTTGTAGTGTGTAGGCTTTAATCCACCGAACAAAAACTTCAATAACAAATGATTGTCGTTAAACCGATTGCGGAACCGTAACTACAATAATATCCATTGTAATTCGTCACAATTTGGCGCAGCAATGGTTGGAGAAATGAAACACAAACGTTTCAAGAACATGGAAAAAGATAAACATCTCTTTAACAAAAAAAACACTGATTTATATGTTTTATTTGAAATTCTGTGTGTGTGTGTGTGTGTGTCGGTATTTCGGTGAGAAGTTGTTCGAAACCAACCATTTCCTCGTTGCTCTTTTTTCCTCTCGTTTCTCGTCAGCCAATTAAATATTTATTTATTTACTTATTGCCGCCACGATTTATCCGAATTATCAACGGCCAAATATTTGGCGATAATTTATAACGAGTTCAATATAAATATTCAAAAACGTGCCATTTATATGCAATCATATCGAATACGATATCGTACGATGGCAAAACGCACAATATCAATGCACATTGTCACTGTCAATAGCTGGAAAACGCTCAAAGCCCATAATCAAATAGATGGAAAGCATCAAAACTCCAACAAATTTCACCGCTTTCGCATTACAATGTCGGCACTCAAAATCCGAAACTCTGTTTCCGATTTTCTCGACGCCGCGCACGCATTTCATGTCGTGATGATGTTTTTGGCTCAGGCAAGACAGGAAAATCCACCCAACAAAATTGATACAACCAACAGAAAATGTTGCTGAAAACGCTCGTTCCGATACATAATTTATAAATATTCAAATATTCATTATCCAAATCAAATTTGCACATCGTTGACTTGCCGATACACACAGACACACATAAACACACCGTACGCAATGTGGTTGAAGCATAAAACACACAGTGCAAACTGTCGATATAATACGCGCTTGCTGGTTGACTTGTTTATTCGATCACATTGATGGGAATACGAAACTTTCTCTTGAACGTGACGACTTATCGCTATCGCTTGCCATATAATATCTCTCTTTCTCGCTCTCTTTCGTTTCAATTCTCATTATTGACTTCCCGCTCAATCAGTTCGCTTGAATAGCACAGCAAAAATGAAAATGTCTTAACAATTGAAATAGATGACGATATTTAAGTTCTTTCAAAATTGACGATTGCCGAGTGGAAAAAACGCGCGGTTTTTGTAGACACTAAAATCGAATTCATCTCGATAAATTCGATTCAGTGCCAACGGGTCTGGTTGATTGGTTTGGGATTTTGTCGAGCCTGGAAATTGAGACTAATGCTGGCGAGAAAAAAAAAGTCAACAATTGTGATTCGATTTTTGAATTATCTGCTGTTAGGGACGGTCGAATTTAATTATACCACATTCATCTGATGATTATTTTTCACATCTACTCGAGCACTTCACTCTCTGCTCTTAATAGATTTATGATTCCATCGTTTTATTCTCTTTTGGTGTGCCGAACTTTGTTTTTAAAAGATGTCACTAGAGAATGTCAATGCATCAATATGTATTTCGATATTCTTCCCTCTTTTATTTATCATCTATCCATCGAAAGTTCATGATTTTTGTATTCAGTGAGCATTATGTTTGTTTTCATTGTCGGTTTATTTTAATCCAATTTCATTCGTTTACCTGGGTCTTGTCACCAGTGTGCGAGAGAATTGGACCCTGAAAAAAAACACACGAGAATATATAAAAAGTCATCCGGCCAAAATTCAAAGTGCAAACAATCGTCAATTCTTTATTCATTCAGATCAATCAAAACGCAACCGAAATGAAACGAACAGAAACAAAAACAAAAAATAACACATCACAGATCGAAAACGAGAATGTGAAAAAATAACAACAGTAACAACAAAAACAATACAAACACGCAAACATACTAAGCATTGTTTGCATGACAGACAGTTTTGAAACAAACACTACTCACACGTACCAGAGGATCCCTTGTTTGTGTATGTGTGTGTGTGTGTGTGTTGCACCTACCGACAAGCGAGAGAAATGCTTTTGTGCGAATGATTGGCGCACTTTACACGCCAATAAACCGAACCGAAACAAAAATTGTGGCATAAACAGCAACAACAACAAATCACGAGCCGTGCGAGCCAAACAACCCTCTCCCAACAAGAGGAATGATAACAAACAACAAAAAATATACATGCGATAAATCGCACACGTTTGAAAAATATGATCGAAAATGCGGTGAAAATATGGCATCAGCAAAACCGAAGGGGATTTGGATCAAACTTTTGTTTGATATTTCGATTTGGATTTCTGATTTTTGGCGTTCCAAATATAAATCGATTGCATATTTTGATAGAATCAACATCGTGACCTCCACCCCTCCACCCCGGATCGACGGCATGCAATGGTTTAAATGACAAACAAATGCAAATATAATTGTTATGCATCCAAATGAAATGGGCAGTCCAATGGCAACAATAGGGCGCAAAAAAAGAAACGAAAAAACGCTTCGATTTGACAATTGCACCGAATCAGATGGCCGATTGCAGTCACAAGAAAAGTAAACATTACCGATTTGCGTATGAAAATTCCGTTTATCTTTGGATAATAAATTCCGCATACGTCGAATTGAATACAACTTAATCTAAAGTCGGATTTACAAAAAATCACATAAAAAAACGCTATGATTTTATCGCAAACAAAAAAGATGGCCATTTGCAACTGCATATGAAATGTGCTGATGAACGAAAAAACGGTGGATTTATGGTATACTTCGATGATGTGACAAGAACATGCATCGTTTAAAAAGAATAATTTATTCACGTTTTGACTACACTTGCTTTTTATGATGTTAATTTGAACACACACACACAAAAACACAATTGCACGAAAAAAAGGAACACCAAATTCCAGTGAAATTGATCAAACTGAGTGATTGAGATATAGTTTTTTCACAATTTGATTTCCTCGTCGATTCTCCTCTCCTCCAACAATTTGATAAATAAAATGTCAACTCAATGAAAAAAAAAATTATATGTTGAAGTCAATTGACCGATTTTCAAAATTCAATTTCAGCAGACAAAAAATGGATCGGAAATTTATGTCAGGTTATTTCATGATGTGCTCTGCATTTTTGTAACAATTACACCATTTGACTAATTTTCCATTTTATTTTTCGCGAATATGGCGCAGAAAAAAATGCGAAGCAGGAAAAACAATTAAAGTTTTTTCCATCGTGAGGACACAAGTGTACCACACGCTGCTTCTTCTTTTTCGAAACTGCTCCATACATTTTGTACCGAATGCCGGCGCCATATTGAAAAATGTCAATAAGAAACTATAGTGAACATTTAGTTCATTAGTTGTGGCGCTGTCTGTCACTGACTATCTATCATCACTGTATATTTGTATTGAAATGTCCTAACGATGGTTTTTTCGCTTAAATTGTATTCATTCATTTCGGCAATTTGTTTCGAAGTAAAATTGGACTTTTGACTGCTTATAAATTTTATTCGGCAATAAAAAAAAATCGAGATAAAAAGTGACATTTTTTTTTTTTGTCTGGGCAGCAATTAATAACAACGGTGGTCATTTTAAGGCGCCGTTCTACATACATCGATGGCCGATGCAATTAATAACACAATTTATGTTGATTGTATACAGCAATTTGGTAGTGAAAATGGAAATTTCATAAATGTTGAGGTTTTTATTTCAAAGCAATCGTCAAAACAAACGAATTTCCATGTCTTTTATTTGTCTGTTGAAATTTCTCTGCCAATTGAATATAAATCGAGCTTATTTTCGATAGTTTCGTCGATTTGATGATTGTTATTGGCCATTACGAGGATGTTGTGATTGCGATCAAGCATGCCAAGCCACTTGAAATTATATGACACGTAAAAATTGCTTCACATTAAATTGAATTGCCAAAATATGCCAGCAAAATGTTCAATGTTCATTGTGGGTGATTCATTGTATCAGTCTCGTTTTCAATATGATTCATTCCATTATCATTCCAAAAATGTAATGAAATCGATTCAAAAGAACAATGACTTCGGCTCCATCATTTTCGGTTGTTTCCATTTTTCATTGTGTCTGTTTATTTCGAAAATGTCGTGGCATTATCGTCATCATCAATTCAATCAAAATCGTAACGCGACTCCTTTTTGTCGTGCATTTTGAATGTTGAGTGCGTCGATAAACTTAAATTTGATGTAAAAATGTTCAATGAATCATTGAAATATGTATGAGATGTGGACGAGTGTGTGTGTGTTTGTGATTTGTCGTTTGTGAATGCATTACGCCAGCCAACCAAAAGTGAGGCTCGAAAAAAGGAAGAAAACAAGAATCAATCCAATACAAATGACGTCAACCAACAAATTACCACCACCGCTTAACACAACCATATGAGCAGATAAAATTGCAAGACCAGAGATAAACCCATAAACACATACTTATCGTATAATTTAATGTGCGAAATAATCTCAACGCATCGTCGCTATCGAAACATTTACAAACGAATCAAAATTGAGCAGCGAACGAAAATCGGTGAAAATACACTTGTGTGCCATTTTCGAGAGCAAAACAACAACAAAAAAATTGTTCCGTAAATACTTTTACAAATTGCCTTCACATTACTCGATTACTTCGAAGCATTTTTGTTGGTTTGTGGGGCGGCATAAATTTCAATTTGTTCGTGTTTTTTTTTCTGATGCGCCTGATGGTTTCTCTTGCTCTTTTTCGTTTCATTTTTTTTTTTTTTGCTGAGGGAAATCTCAAGCGAACTCGTTTTTCTCGTAATTGTACTGTTGCCTATTTGATTTGGGGATTCCATTTCTATTTCACATAGCATTTTCTCACTCTTGATTTGCTCTCCCTCTCAAATAAACCATACAATTTATAGATCAAATCACAATGCATTCTTCATGTATGGTATTTACATACAATTTATTCAGATTTTCCACAATTTAAGATAAATTATGTGTCTCTCTCGAATGTATAAGTGAGCAACACATTTGCTTGTGTGATTGCACGATCAAAATTTAGAGTGCTTAAAATTCATATGGAAAAAAAGCAACACTCAAAGTAAAAATGAGCATTCAAACTCAGTTATGTAGTAGTTTGATATGTATAACTGAATGTTCAAGGCGAATCGGTGTATGCCACACAAACTCATGCCCGATTCACGTTGGACTTTCACATTAGAATTTTTTTTCTCCATTTTTATTCGTTCAATTTTGTATTCTCCCTCTTATTTTGTGATATTCAAATGTTTCAAACCAAATGGTTGTTGTAGGTTTTTTTTTTATTTATCGATGTACCGATATTTGAGACGTCAGCTTATTCAAACAATTTCCAAATCATTTATACGCGTATTGATATCGATTTGTAATCCCATTTATTTAATTGCAAATCAAATAAATCGCAATAAAAGCAAAAATGCAACAAAATACCGAAATGGTTTAACATGTTTTGTAACATGGCTGCAGCAAAAAAAAAAAAAAACAGAGGACCGTAAACTTTGTTGTGGCTAATTTTGCGATAATGACTTTTTATCGAAACGTAAAATGAAAACGAGATGGTATTTTGAGTAGCTGAAAAAGTTTTCGCGAACGAGCGCGTGAGCGATTTCTGGTAGCGTTAATTAGCTAATACATAACAATCTAAATCACATTTACAATGGAAACTAATTTGAAATTCTGTTCAGGCCAATGGTATCGATTTCCGCCACCCCAAACAATACACACACACAAACGCACACTTACTTATTCACTGAATCATCGAAAAGACAATGGGAATCGTCAAATAACGCTAAGTATCCATGGCAACAAAGATAACTTTCTTCATTTTGTTTCAATTTTCTGTTTTGTGTGCTGTCGAATTTTCTCTTTTCATAATTGGTAAAAACGGTTTTTCCCTCTTCCTTGTGCATCTTTTAGTTCGACCCAAATTCACACAAATACATTGGCAATTCAACACCCCAACACAAACGCAAACACACACACACTCCATATCCATTTCATAGCGTCACATTCATTTACTTGAACTGCGCTCCACTCTCTCGCTCACACCCTCACTCCATCCCGTGCTGTTTGAGTGTTGAATCTGCATCTCGTTCGCTCGCCCATGCTTCGGCAACGACAAACATGGAAACAATCATCGAAACTAATCACCAAACCGAAAGCATTGATGCTCATGTTCATGCTTTACCGAGCTTACATTCAGCCAATTTATGCCATCGCATTCGCAAACACACATTTTGATTGTGCTTGGTGTGTGCTGGATTCTACATTGAATCGTCGGCTGGTTGGTTGGTTGATTCGTTGGCTGGCTGATGGCGTTTAACATCAACATACATGGACTGAAAATCTACACTGCCACAGCCAAGCGTATACAGACGTACACACACATAAATATACCACCATTTCAATACATTCGAGATCAGAAACGTTTAGGGGGGACTTTGTGTGTGTGTGTGTGCGAGTACACAAAAGAGAATTTGTATTAGCGAAAAACGCTATTACAATAGAGATAATGCAGTAGACGTCTCCCCATTAGCAATAGATTATAGCCCAAAAACGATGTAAATTCAAGAAACGAACACCGGCCAAATGAAATGGCGTTTTCAGCATATTTTTTGGGATGGCCAACCAGCCAACAACACCAGAAGTAACATCGTCGGCCAAATGTGTATAATCACATAAATATTTGTGGCTACAGTTTCAAATAGTTTATTTGACGTTTAAATACCGTTGAATTTATATAACAGAGTTCGTCCATTTACTCACCTCATCGATGATTTCGAATGCGGCATTTATATGGCCGCATAAATACACACAATCGAACTGATACCAAAAAAAAATGTGATGAAGGTTTTTCTTGTTCATGTTTTTTTCCGAAACACATTTACCAGCTTTCTTTTCGGTCGGCTTCTTTGCCAACTTCACTTGTATTTGATCGTGTAGTTTTTGTTATTCCGGTCGAACGGTCGTTTGGTCGAATGGTGTGTGGGTACGTGTGTGTGAGTGTGAGTGTGAGTGTGTGACTATTTATGTGCTTGTTTGTTAGTTGATGTGTATGTTGTGTTCGGGATATGTTTTGTCGGTGTGCTCGTGTCCCCAATGTACAGTGCAATTAGCTAATCCAATTTAGAACGATCTTTCATATTGTATAAAATTTCGAGTGATACATCTCTCTCTCTCACTCTTCACTCTTCACTCTCACTCTCATACACCGCAGTATAGACAAAGTTGAAGGGCGCATTCGTAATGTGCGGAACTTTTGTTGATTATTTTCTTTTTGGCTCACGGAAATGGAAGTGAGCGCATTGCACATTCAATATAATTCGGTATTTTTTATTGTGTACAGAGCAACACACACACACACACGCACACACTTGATAATGTCAAAATTTTCTTGAAACTTTTTACGAAATCAAATTTCTTCAAATTATATTCTGATGAACTGAAAATCACATTCCAAAACTCCATATACCATTGTGATGATGGATAATTAAATTATGCCCGGAACAATTGCAATCAATGATATCGCAACCAAATTGGACGCAGCACGTAAAAATTAATGAAAATCCAATTTTCGTATGTTGATGGGTGGGTGGGAGACGGGATGGGTCGGGGTGTTTACAAGTCAAGAATGTACGTTTGGTCACGTATTGCATCGAACGAGACATAAATGAACAATCATCGAATTGTCAATATCTCATTTGTCATGGCAATTGAAAATGATCCATTGTCATACGGCACGGTATGAATTTGTGGCCCAAAGAGGAAGTGTAATGAAAAGAATTCAATTGAACAAATGAAATAATAATAATCGCATCAAAAGTAAATCAGCATCAACAACGTTCAAATGAAATCGATTTCATTGGACTCATTACACGGAATTGTTTCCGTGAATGTTTGAACAATGCAGGATGCACTTGAGCCGTATAAGTGCGTACGTCTGTGTGTATAAACATTTAAAAAATATATTGAGCTCGTCTGATCCACCAAAAAAAAATGATCCACTTGATCACGTTTTTCGCCCCTCAATATCAGTCCATCATCCATTTTAAGGCGATCTCAAGACATTCTTCAACCGAAACCCAATCAAATCGATTGATCACTGTGTCAAAACCAAATCAACTGTATTTGGTTTTTTGAAAACCTCTTCACGACCCATTGAGTGCAAAACAAATAAATTCAATGACAGAGACGACAACAAAAGGAAGAAGTTTACATTAAAATAATGAGAAATGAGCATTCAAGTCGGAGGCTCATTTTGATTTTCAAATACAGAAAGTATTCTACACATTCAATTAAGTGAAATGCTTCTACTTTTTCGTTCAAACAATTGCCAAAGTGCGTGCGGTAATGCTCACATTAAATCAATACACTGGATGAAAAAAAACACACACATTTTTGTGAATAAAAACATAAAATTGTTGTTGATTTTCGTGCAATAGATAATTTCGTTTCGAGCATATTTGCTTCATATAAATGTGTGATTTATTTGTTTGCTAAACAGGTTCGCAATGACACGCACATTATGGTACGAGAGCATTTCATACAATGCCCATCATTGACATATTGCCATTAATGCCGATCAATTTGATCACATTGCGAAAAAGTAAACATTGAACGGCGGCAACGATGATGATGACGCCAGCCCATCACAACACTTGGCAACAAATTAACGCACTCAGCACATTTAATGGCTATGGCATAACATCGTAAAACTATTGAATGCACAGTTTGACTGCATTTATCGAAACAATAGCTTATAATTGATATTATCGTTTGGCACTTTTCTTTGTATCTTCCATCTTGCTCTCCCTCTTTCTCTCTCTCCTCTCTCTCACTCTTTCATTCTTTTTGTTATTGCTCAATGTAATTCATTTGCGATGAAATGGGTTCATAATTCATTGTAAGCGCACAGATTTATCGCATCGAAAATTCGTTTGCCTTCAAACAAGTGTCCAAGTCCACAGCAATTAGGCTTGGATTAAATTGCCAGAAAATTTTATTTAAGTTGTCGATGGCCATAAATTAACTGATTTTTGCCGTTTCTCTCTCTCTCTCTCTCTCTCTCTTTCTCTCTCTCTCTCTCTCGCTGTGTATGTCTCTACCTCTTGATCCCTCTTTGTGCCACTGAGTGTGATGCTAGAATTCTGTTGAAATGTCATCGAGTTCAAGCGATATGTGTTACCGCTGAAGCAGCAAGAGTCGGAAATGTGAGGTAGACACCAACAAATTTGTTACAATCATCGCATTTCATTGTATAAATGTAAAAAGTTGTTGCCATCATCGACTTTTGTTCGGCACGTTGCGCGTTCGATGAAAATATTTTTTTGTTGTGGGGTAGAAAAATCATTTAGTAAGTAATACTCGATGAATTTATTGTCTAGCCAGCGATTGTACGGCAATCAACAACTGTATATGTATAAATATATATCGATGCGATTCGAATGGGTATATACCATATTTACCAATATTCCAATCAATTGTCGGGCTGACAAACAAACCATTTTTACGGTGCAAACGAGAAAACCTGAACCACGATGCATGTGGTGATACCCGACTCGGTCGAGAATCTCTCTCTTGCTCGCTCTATGTGTTTTTTTTTTCGTTAACACCTCTTTTGTTCGTCCATGAATTATATGATTGCATTGATCTTTGCCGTTGGCAAATAACTCGATTTCAGGACAATTGGTGCATAAAACCGTGAAAATTTCCTAATCAAACCATGTGTTTATGGTGTTTCCAAAAGGCTTTTCTCGCTTCACTTTCTTTTCTCTTGCTAATCTCAACAAAAAAAAAAACGTCTATTACTCACTAAAAATGGATTTTCGAAATGGTTCATTGAAAATTCCTTGATTCGGATAAATAGAACGAAGAACGAAGCACCTAAATGCGTCTTCATCCAGTACCACGGAAAGACCAGATTGCGCGTCACTTAAAAAAGCAAACATCGCGCAGCAGCAACCAGCAAAACTCAAACTGGGATACGGTTCATGTGATATAAATCAAATGGTTAAAACCGCAATAAATGTTAACGCACTTTGATCCCTTTTTCAATTAGATACAATTAAGAATCATCACTTAGTTTGATGGTTTTTTTTCTCTCTTCCTCTCTGTCTCTATTTTTTTCCACTATACCTTTTGTTCGTTCTCTCTTTTTCCCTCTTTTCGGTCATATTTGGGACGCAACAAATTTGCTCCGATTGATATTGCTATTGTCGCAAAACACTAAACGACGCTAAAGGGAGCACAAATTTTTGTGACAGATGGTACTGTTTACTGTTTGTATAACCGAACAACCAGTTCAGTGACGTGAATGCACTAAACTCGTGATAGGGCTAGCCTACGACATTTGTTTTCCTCTTTGGTGTTTGGGTTTTCATCGCTGTGCACTTTTCCGCTTTCGTTCCTTTTTTTACATAATATACAGCACAAAACATCGACAATTGATCTCGGGAAGTGTGTAATCTTTATTAGATGAAATTATCGCAAAAGCCATAACAAATTAAATAGAAGCGCGCACACACACACAAACAATGAGAGGGTGATGCTGAAGTAATTGGCTCACTTATAGAAAATGTATGCTTATCATAATTAGCTTAAAAACCTGTACACTAAATGAACGGAAGAAACTAATTCATCAGATTTTATTTGAGAAATAAAACGAAAGAAAAAAAATGGAATAAAAATCGAAAATGTTCATCGTTTAAAAGATTTTTAAACATAATGTTGCAAAATTACCAATGTTTATCAAGTTAATGCGACATTTTACACCCTTTTCGACAACAATTTTGGCTATAATCTTCACATTAGAATAGAATGTCACAATATTCAGTCGTTTTTCCAGGCCACTACAGAAAATGCGGTAAAATTTGCGTACGTTTGCGTAAAATAAATAAATAAACAAAATGAATATAAAGTGATTGTTGGTTTGCGTGCGTGCGTTTGGTTGAGTGTTGTGTCTCTGTTTCCATTTTCGAAAATGTGCGAAAATAATAGAAATGTGCTCATCGGATTATCCCGCATCCATTCCGTGGAAACATTGCCCAAAAAAAAACCTCGAAAACATCTTATCGTTTGGTATTTAGCAGCGCGCGGGTGTTCATCCAAATGAAATGTACCATTGAAAGCCCATCACATACGCACGCATTCGCCAAACAGTTCAGTCATTCGGTCGTTCATCACATCCGTAATTATGGAACAGCAAAGAGGCATCAACACACACAGATGTGACATTCAAATAAACGATATTTAGATAACAAATTACAATCAATTTATTCATTAGCCCTCAAAATGATCCCTTTTTTGTGAGCGCTATTGTTATTATTTGATTTGAATTTAGCAGGTTTTAAATGTCCCTAGTAAAATAAATAATGTGTGCGTGTGTGTATTGTTTGCGTATACAATTGGCAATTGAACATCTCTCTCTTTCTCTCTCTCTCTCTCTCTCTCTCTCTCTCTCTCTCTCTCTCTCTCTCTCTCTCTCTCTCTCTCTCTCTCTCTCTCTCTCTCTTGGTGAATATTTATGGAATGCCTGCCATCGGATGCTTCTATTCAGTCGGCTTCTTGTTCGAAGTACGTGCGCCATTGTTCGAATGGTATAAACAGAGTCTGCTATTCATATAAATAAATGCTAGAACAACAAAATCACTAGAAAAAATGAAATGCTCGCTGAATTGCACGCATTTTCCTCCTTTGCCGCAAAACAAATCGACCGACGTATAAAAACCGTTTGACGATGCTCATCATACTAAATGAATGTTCTCGAGCATCTTGTTTCAAATTTTGTGCACAAATTACATATTCATCACTTTGGCAACGCTCTTTAAACATTTATTGAACTGATAATTGTTGTTGGTGTAAAATATTCAGTGACACTTCAGTGACATGGTCGACCATTTTCACCTATTGCGTTCGACCGATGATGATGACAACGACGCTGGTGTTGATTTGTATCCGTATATCTAATGCTCATGTGCAAATGTGCAAATAAGTGCTTCATTTCAATTGGTGCCTCGTGCTCTCTTATCCATCCGTATCCCAGCTAATCAAAGCTAAAATAATAATATTTCGCACTCTCTCTTTCTCTCTCTCTCGCTCACACACAGTCGCACTTATAATAACGAGAAGGTGTCATGCAGACACAGACACAGACAGCCATTCAAACCATTAACATGAGCATCAACTGCACATATCGCCTTTGTTTGGGATTTTCATATTTATTACACTATTGGGATTGACCGAAAAATTATGAATATTAATGCGACGCATATTTCAGTTGATTTTTCTGTACGTGCCGTTTCATTCGACCATTCAAGCATTCCATTCACCTCGCTTCATTTGTTCGAATAAATTATCATTGTTATTAATTGCTTTTTCCGATTTTTACACAGACACATTTTCTCTCATGCATACACACACACACACAGTAACATATCATTCTGCACGTATACAACTTGCAAAGAAGAATCAAGTGAATACACACACACACACAAACTCTGTGTATGTATAATAAATATATAATATGGGACAGATTATTGTGCACAAAAGCATCAGGGATTACATGTGTTGAACAATAACCAGTAGTTATTTGATAATTCGGTGACAAAACATATCCGACCCATTGAATTAAAAGCAGCCGGCAAATAATCCATAAAAACAAAAACAAAAATGCATACAGATTTCGATGGATTTTCATCCGACGAAACAATCTGTCGCAGAAAACTTCAGCAGAAAAGCGATCACAGAAACACCAGGAATATTGAATGGTGCATTTGGAATATATAAAAACGATTTAGATTCACTTGTTTAATCATTAATACGTTCATTTCGGCAATACCCCAATACCTAATAACCACGATATTTCAAGCCATTTCTCGCCATTTCGTACCAATAAAAGATTAAAAATCAATCTATTTGTATATGATTCAGAGAGATTAACATAATTCATAGAAAATGGTGCCATCAAATGAATAGCAAATTGCAATTGTTTATTTAAGCATATTTGATGCAGTCTGTTCGTGACATTTGTTACAGTTATTTAAATTTGAACATATTTCAGCAATTTTCGAAATATCCTTCATTTTTGTAGTTACCCCGTATGGATGATGAAGATCCACATTTTATTGACAAATAATTCAAGTTAACAGTTATTTTTTTAACTTTATAAATAAAATTCATTTGAAAGAGCTCAACACATTGTTGTGCCAAATACAAGCATTCACTCAATTCATTAGATCAATTTCTTCTGTCTGTTCAATTTGGTTTCAACAAAACACAAAAATAAATTTGACCAACATTTACTTGGTCAAAATACTCGAAACACTAGATTAACATACGTTTGTGAAAATATGCAATGTGAATGCATCCAAAATTCGATAGCTTAACGATGGCACAACTGTTTGTTCAACTCATAATCCATTTTAATGCTGATTGTTTTGCTTTCCAACTTCCTTTGCAGTTCGGTAAGTTACACAATCGTAATCTGAAATTTTCAATTTCGATTCCAATCCAATTTTGGAGCACATTGTGTTCGGGGCCAATAGCAAACAACTGTTTGACTATTTTAAATTTCATGATCAATGAACACGATGCTTGAATATTTGTTTTAACATTTGATTGGCCATTTCCAAATCAGACCCCTTTTTTCTGGGGAGGTTAAAATGTTGTCTTTTGCACAAAAACATGCCAAATATTATACCCGGTCCCGAATCATAGTCATTCGAAATCGAATGGCAACAATCAAAATGAAACAGCACACACACACACACACACATTTTTAGATATTACTATTTACGATAATGTGGGGAAATGTTTTCGATTTGCCCAACACGACCGAATTGCATGACGCCCGAAAATGCTTCAAGGGAAATGCAAAACAACATCCCGTAAACAAAGCCAAACATTTTCTGCATTGGACAAATAATATCGCCAATTCCATAACTTGATTTGTAAATATATTTGCGTTTAAATGTGGCCGTAAGTCATACAATTCAAATGCAAAACAATTTAGCCATTGCATGAAAATTACTGAACGATGCCAATTCACTGCAATTGCAAACGTCTTTTGTGTTTAAATTGGGCCGAGTGAGTGTCTGTGTGTGTGTGTGTGTGTGTCTATCTCTAACACTAAGTAAATGGTGAAAATGTGATTGCTTCTCAATGTGGTGAAATGCCATTGTAACCCGGGAGGCAATAGCAACAATAAAATGACATGATAAAATCAACACGTACATAAACAAATACCCAAATAGACATGAAGGAAAATTGAAATTGTTACGATTTAAAATCAATTGTTCGAATATTGTGTCATCATTTTAAGTAGTCAACTAAATATGCACTGATTTGGAAAATTGTCCAAACCGAATAACATCGAATACAGACAACAACAACAGTTACGGCACACACATATCCAAAAAAAAAAAAAACTAACAGTCGGAAGATAGTAAAGACTGTCGCTCTCTATTTGTTAGTCAACTCTATTTACACTAACACCTCTAATTTTGATCCATTTAACAATGACTTAATTTTTAAATTACAAACAAATGCACCGCTACAGTAGTTGCAAACGGTTGCTTACCCGAAACATGTCTGAATTGTTTGATAGTGTGTGGTATATCGTCGACACCCTTCTTCAAACGCGCGCACACACATTGTGTTGCCTTACAAATTTTTATTTTATCGCTTTTAATTCATTGGCAACACCAAAAGTGACAAATCGCATCGAATGCTAGGGGACAATTTCCTATACTATTGTTGTGCTTCATGCCAGCTCTTATACAGCTTATATATTGTTACAAATGTGATGAAATCGTGAAAGTACCGCTTAATTCAATCATCATCGTTGTTGTTGTTGAGAGAGAGAAAAAAAGAACTTTTAACAATAGACGGCTGAATCTGTGTATAAAAGACGCAAAAGAAAAAAAAATTGTTCAACTATTGTATACAAAGTAGTGGATTGAAACGAGAAAGCGAATGGCACAGAAGGGATGAAAACGGCTCAATGCCATCGAGCATTAGGCCAACAACAACAAAAAACAACAACAACAACAACAACACAGTGATAGGATTTAATCGGCTGCAAAAATATGGTCAAATAGTTGTTATTATTTCTGGTTGCGTGTTGACACATATGGTGTTAATTTCCCTCCAATTAAACCATCCGGCGGACAATTAACAAGCAACCAACACTGTTAGCGATGCTGGCATTGGCAATCACCACACGTCATCACTTTTATGTGCTTCATTATTATGCAATTTATAATCGCATCAGATACGATTGTCGTTCAATACAAACATTCAAAAATGACGGCAAAATGTGGTGAAATTCCACAAATGTGAAATGGTCGATTTGACTGAGACATATCGAAAACTAGAACTGTAACTAATGCTTGTCATTTGTTTTTTTCATTGTAATTTCATTTCTATTTTGTGGTTCGATGCTATTGCAGTTTATTTATCGCACAAATGCATCGTCATTTTCATACACACAAAACGCACACTTGATTACCCAAATTAACCGGAACGTTTGTGCTCGCCTATTGACAATCCTATTTGGAAAATTCTTAGCTCCTTTAAAAAAAAACAACAACAAAAAAATGTAAAATAACTCATCGAGCGCGACCAAAGTGATTGGGATGGTTGCTTGTCAAGAGTACGTTTTTCAACATAGCCGAATGCGTTGTGCCACGTTAAACTATTTTTGAATGTGTAATTAAAATGACACTAATCATGTTACGGCACTGGATTTAAATAAACATCAACTGCACAAAACCACGTCGTCTGTTTGTGTTTGAGCACATATGTGAACATGTTGAATGGCTGTATCTTGCAACGGATTCTATTCGCTTGAGTTAAATTCATGGGATTCTTCGAGGGCTGGCACAGCATTTCCATAGCCGTTCACATTTCATGCATGACACAGTGCCATAGTACTGCTACCGCAGCAAGCGTGCGTTTTAAATGTTAATAGGTATAAATAACACATTCTGCATGCATTCCCATTAACTGCTGCATGTTTGCCAAACTAATTTGGCTTTGTCCATCTTTCTTCGCTCATCTCCATCGCTCTTGTACGAACGGAAAATCAATTTGCAATTTTGCGATGGGGCTGTCCGAGGCCTACCCATTGCAATTGATTGACCGGATACAGTTAAACATTACCAACTACATGATCATCAAATAATTCATTGGATGCACTCACCACACAAAATCAACGACTTTTGATACACACACCCGATTCGATTCAGTTGAAAGCTCTTACAAATTATCATTTAAATTAAAATTGTCGTTTTTTTGTTGTTGCTGAAGTAATTTTTGTGATTTTTGGTTTTTAACTGTTTCTCACTTAATTTCAGGTGGACTTCACATGCCACATGCAATGCTTGGCAAAACAAGACGACCACGAACTGCATTCACATCACAGCAATTACTCGAATTAGAAAAGCAATTCAAACAAAGTAAATATTTGTCGCGACCAAAACGATTTGAAGTGGCCAGCTGTTTGCATCTGTCCGAGACACAGGCGAGTAAAATATCAATTTTTAAGTGTGAAAAATATGCGTTGTTCATCGTTTTTTTTGTGTTTTGGGTATTATTATATTTGTGTTGATTCATTTTGATGTTGGGCCATTTGTTGTGTCACAATATTTGCAACATGCAATTTATTTCAATGTCTAATTGATGAGAAACGGGCTTCGCTTTTTTCGCCGAATTAATATTTGACAATTGCTAAATGGGATTTCTTCCCCTCTTCTCTTCATGTATTCACTGTTCATATCCAATAAATCGATTGCGTTCGATGAGCTCATTCAAGCTCATGAACCGATTTTTTATTTGTCTAAATGCAGAAAAGATAAATACCTTATAGTTTGCCCATTCTGATGTACAATGACAATGACAGCGACAACGAACAAGCACTTTTCATCGCCAAAAATTAATGATTGTCCGTCAGATTTGGTAAACGAGAGACAACAACACATTCCCAAGATGTGAAATATAGACATAGAAAAAATAGTATGTATTAAAACAACCAGAACACCATCACCATTATCATCGCCACTGAAAATACTATTCGAATTTCAAATACGATAGAGTTGGAGAGCACAAATAACGATTTTCAAGATTTATGTTGAAGTTCTCCATGTTCCCTCTCTCTCTCTCACTCGCTCACTATTTGTTTGTTTGCTTGTTTGTTTGCGATCTTCTGCTACAAAATCAAATCACTTTCGACTTGCCAGCAAAAATACAAATCCAGATAAATGTTTCATCATATTTAATTTTTCATCTTGTGCGCTCTTTCTCTAAGTCGTAAGCATCATCCGTGCGAATAGTCATGCTTCTCGATGATGGTATTCTCCTTTTTCATTGGGCCCGTGTACATGAGTCGGCATTTGCTCGTAATATGGTTTTGGTTTTTTGTTGTTTACCCTAGAGCTTTAACCAATCCGAAGCGGAAAAGTAAGAGCAGTCCAGAAAAATGCAGAGAATGACAGAGACAGAGACTAGGAGAGAGAGAAAGGGAAAGAGATTGAGAAGAAGCCAGAGCAGCAAGTGGCACACGCCAAAAAAACATATCGAAATGATTATGATTCTGATTGTGGGTTTTCTCTAAATCATAACACATTCATAACACAACTGAATTACAATCGTCCAACGTCAACATCTTTCCCCTTCTCTCTCTCTGTCTCTCACTCAAACATGAAAAAAATGACAATCATTGCAGACATCTTCTTGCATATATCATCGTTCATCTTTCATTCTGTCACTGCCTAATTCGAATAGTTTTTGGGCAACTTTTTGCTACTGCTGCCATCAACAACATCAATAACACCAGAGAAGAAACAAAAAAAACTGATAATCTAATTCAACGAAGAATTTTTGAAATATTTGTTGAACAAATGACGATACAAATGTAGTGATTAGGAAACGCCCATCATATCAAAATACAGTGTACAACACCCACGCAATCCTATAGGACTATAATGATACGATTTCCATTAAATTTGCTAGATGTTCTAATTGAATACATTTTTGTTTTTGGTTTTGTTTACTCCATTTAAAACAATAGGTGAAAATATGGTTTCAAAATCGTCGCATGAAATGGAAGCGCTCAAAGAAAGCTCAACAAGAGGCCAAAGAGAAAAAATCCTCGTCGGGTTCATCATCTGTGTCAACATCATCGTCGTCAACCTCAACTCCGGCTGCAATGTCAGCACCCACATCGGCCAGCTCAAATGCAAATCTCGTTTCAATTCAATCCATCAATGGTCCGATCAGCGAACATATCGTTACGAATAAATCGGCCGATAAAATGCTTGACGCTAATCTACTGTTGAGCAACACAAATGGTTTTCATCAGCCAAAGAGCATGGCCAATTTGGAGCAACATCATCGGCACATTGTCAATTTGAGCTCGAATTTATCGGAATATAATAGTAATTTATCGATTGAAGAAAGTATGCAGGCCGCGGCCAAACTCAATCGACGCCCCATGATTTTTGCTGATGGCAATCAAGATATGTTTCGACCCTATGTCGTGTAACCAGCCAGCGAATCTATCAATAACTAACCATTTAACTTGAATGCTCGATATATTCAATTTTGACAGTTTTTTTTCAGTTTAGTTTTTTTTTTTTTTTTTTTGTAATTCCACTTTCGCATCGCAGCGAAATTTATTCGTTTTTTCCCCCTTTTTATTTGAGAGTGCTTCAAGGCTCGAATTGTACACAATAGTTACAAAAATTAATAGTAAGTTCGATACATATTCTAGTCTTTAGCTAATAACCGGGCATATATCCAAGTACAAATGTGGGCATACATTCGACCGTCAGCAGCAATCATTTTTGTCGTCATAAAATTCGGGTGTAGTCCAATCGCATGCAATGAATGGAAAGAAAAATGAATAAAATCAATATCTCATGTATAAAATCCAAAACAAAATGATTTCATTTCATTTACTTACCTACGTGATTGAGCACACGTACTTCCGACAACAACAGAAGGTTGTTATCTCAGGGCCACAAATTAATCAAGCCCAGCTAAGTGACAATGGTTACAATTTTTTTTTTTTGTTGAAGTTTCGACGCTGATGTACTGCAAATGACTAATCATCGTCGGGTGGCTGAACCACTTGGAATCGTAAATCGCCCTGGAAATCTGGATGTTCTTGAAGAAATTCTTCGATTTGGTCGAGCATCCACTCCACATCCTCTTCATCGGATATTTCGGAGTACAAATCCGGTGCGATTGCTTGGACTTGAGGTAACCGAATTGGTCTCATCAGTGACGGATGTATCTGTATTTCGAACAATTTACACATGCCTGAAATGAAAAATCACAATTTCGTCAAAAAAAATACCGTTCAGCATCAGCGAATGTGCCTTCCAGTTGCATTGTGAATTCCGTAACAGTGGTTTGTTTGTTTGCTCCACGATGAATATGCAGAATACGGAATTCATTGTGCAAACGCTCGTTCAAAAGATGCTTTTGAAATTCTCTTTTTTTCAAAGAAAATTGTCTTAAGATTCGTTTTCTCATCATCTCCTTCATAAGCCATGCACATAAACCACATTTTGATCGTCGTCTGTTTTAGTTGGTATTGTACAAACTGTCTGCCGTAGCTTGGAAGTACTTTTTTTATAGCCCCTGCATCCCTTGGATGCTTTTGAGCCGCTAAAATCAGTTGACATCGCAAATTCTGAAAAATATCAAACACATATTAGTTGAATGGTAAAAATATAAATATCGCATGAAATATATACAGCTGAATTATCCATACTGCATCTTCATTTAAGGAACGCTCCACGTTTTGATCGAGTTTTGGCCTTCCGTTTTGATGGTTTTATTCTAACAACACCTAATTTCGATTATAAACACAAATTGAAAATATTGGTTAAGAATTTGCCTAGCAAACTACAAACAAATTTATAGTTTATAGATATAAGAGGAAGATATAAAAGCATTTACACTTTTTGTCATCGATTTCCTTGTCCGAGAATGTTTTTTTTATTTGCGCCGACAGTTTTTCAAGTGATTCAATCAATTCACTGTTCATTTCGCTGTAAAGAAAACAAAAATCACACAATTGGTTTATTCATTGCAATAATTTCCATGAGATTTGAGATTTTAACTGGCAGTAAGCATCCGAATTTGAGGCACAACTTATGCGAGTTGGTGTTTTTGTATGTTTTCCATTTGTTGAATTGTGTGCATGAATCGTGAACTCATGTTATAACCAAACAATCGAAAGTGTCACACCGAAATTGAATTCTTTGTTTTAAAATCGATTTGTTTACGAAGTGAACGGACCACACAGATGTAAACAAACTAGCATTGTTCAGCAACCATGTATCCTTAGCTCAATGCAACCGCATGGTGTAAATGGAATTTATTCATTTTAGAGAGTGAAAAAATGGTTCATCACAAAATAGCAAATGCTAAATTCGCATTGTACACTTTTGAAAGCATTTAAATTAGTTCATTCATCGTCACAAATATCACAATTGAAGAGGAAATTTTTTGGTTCTTGTACAAAATCTAAATTTTCCAACTCACTCCAATTTTTGTACATGCCAAGTACCAAATCTCAAATATTTTCATTAATATCACCCATATTCAATTGTTGAAATTGTAGATTATTTGATATTAACTATCTAAATTCACTTGAATATTTATCCGTTCACTGTTTTCAATAGCGCAAAACGTTTAAGCAGTTAAACACCGTGCAAATCCTGTCAGATGTAATGTCAGAATAATTTCAATGAAAGTATGTTGATGTTGATCATTGGAGATGAGATGTATATGTATACAAACATACAACCAAATGTTCATAAAAATACACGGGAACGCGCGTCAAGTGTAGCATGGAGAAACGATATGAATATGTATGAATAGTTTTTTGAAACACAGCATTCGATGCACTTTGCGCATGAAATGTTCGAGTGAATGTTATGCAATTGAAATCGCTGTGATTGTGCGTTCAATACTTCAAATTATATTTTTTTTGACACCGTTTGAATGAGATGAAATCTATGCAATATTTCAATTTCGCTTTTGATTTTGATCAATAGTTTTGTTCTGAATTTATATCAAAATATTTCTTACCTAGTAATTTGGTTGAGATTAATGTGCGTTTCATTCTCGTCCAATTCTCAGAAATTTCCCTTCTCAATCCAAGATTCCAATATCATTGTCATTTCAATATAAGCAGATTATGAAAAATCAAAAGGAGTGAGTTGAAAGCAAACCAAAAGCCAATATTCGGTTATATGCTGCAGCCAACCCATGAGGGTGCCAAAGAACTAACAGGTTTTCAAATTTAAAAGAATCTTTGAATAAAAGTTCAAGTATACTATTTTATTTTACGAAAGAATTGAAATACATGCAATTTTGATGTTTTCATGGTACGCCTGCTTTCGACGTCAAAACTGGGTATAATGTGGGCTCAGAAAAATCAGCCGGCTTATGCCTATTTTCGCGAATGAAAGTGAGTGTCTAATAACTAATTTTGACCCGAATATAGGTTAAAGCGTTTCAATTTCAAACCCAAATTATGTGTCAAAGCGTTTCATAATTGTTAGTTGGGAATATTCGCATTTATTTACAAGTAGATTTAAGAGCAATGTCTTAATTATTATTTTTTTGAAAAATATTTCATCGTTATATCTTCCATTTCATTATTTTTTATTTTTATTTTTTTTTTAATATTTGGATCCACGTTCAAATGCTTCTTTTTTCCCATTTAACGCAGTGTTTGAAATTGACACAAATTTAATTGTAACTTCTTAAGTTTAAAGATAAACGAACAAACATGAGTAAAACAAAAAACAAAAAAAACATTGTAGTTTAGTGATTGTATTCATTCAAACATTTCTCATAGAGTTGGCTCGAAGCTTTCTCGAATTGAATGCTCCAATTATCATATTGCTACTGGTGAATTGAAATGTATTTGGGTCATACTTTAGCAATTTGATCAAACATAGTCATTCAATTTGTGACTTTTTGTGACTTTTCATCGACAACATACGCGCAAATCAAATGACAACATCTCAACGTTTCGTCAAATAAATTAGTCAATTTGTATGCTAAGAATGTGAACATTAGACCTATAGCATTTATCTATTCTGATTATGAACAGGCGGCTGAAGATGAAATGTTTCGAATAAAATAGCAAAAGAAATTTACAACAAAAACAAGAACAAAAAAAGAAGGAGAAGATCTAATTGAATTATGTTCAATATTAATCGAATATTGGTGTCCACCACATTGTCATTGATTCGAAATTCGTGTTTCTATGAATATAATGGCATCATTTTAATCAATTTCATTAAGCATTTTCGAGAGTTACAAGTTTTAGATGATCTGTAGCATAAGAATTGAAAGAATAAAACTGTAAATAATATTTCTCAAACAAAAAAACACACACACACATGAAATCCCAAACAAAACCAATCATGCAAAGATTCACTTTATTTAATCATTTTAAATGCTATGTCACGCATGCAATAAATTGCTCCGCAGCATACACAAACACAAGAAAACACAACTAAATTCCAATTGTATAAAATTTTATGAACGAATTTAATTTAAACAAAAACAACAACAACAACAAAAAACGTGAAAAATAAACATTTAGATCTTAACATTAAATGAATATTTGGGTTTTATTTTATTGCAATTTTCACACCCCATCATTTCGAATTGAGTGTGTCTGATCTTCTTCAATTTGATTGAGAAAAGTTTTAGTGATGATGATGTTTGAATGTTGGTGTGATTGGACAATTGATTTTTTCTTTTCATAGTTAACCATTAACCGAGCCAATCAAATTACTGGCTGACGGTGTTGTGACTCAACGTGAACAGCCAACATGATGCAAAGCATTTGTCTGCGGATTGATCTAATAGTTATAATTGTGCATTGGTTGAACGAATAAAATGAATGAAAAAAAAACAAACAAACCAAAAACGTCCATCCAATGGCATTACCATAATTAATTGCAGTAAAAGCTTCTAGTGCAAACAAATCGTTCGCGGCGAACAACCAAGACGACGACAGGGGGGCGAGAGTTGTGTATCGAGGCAAAAAAAAATTGGCCAAACGGAACATTTAATGTACGTGTGTTTTGTGAAGATAAAAAGAATACTCAAGAAAAGATGCGACAGTTAATTTGCTGTGTGTAGCTGTTCTCGTGGAAGCTGAAACAAAAACAGCGCAAATAAACAGTCGCCACATCATCGAATTAATGGCAACATCATACAAAACGATAATATTAACACACATCGGTAAAAATACGTATTTGGTGGAAATTGTTTTACAAATCGACCCATTTGTCTACAAAATGGAATCGCTCAAATATATCAGCCACGATTGCTTCGGCCCATGGTGTGGGGGGAGGGGGGTGTGCAAATGGGTGAGGCTGGGCTTTGGTTATGTGAAAAATAAAACTAAAAATCCACACAGAGGTTAGAATTTGTTGAGGATAAAGGAATTCTGTAGCCAAAATCGAATTGGTCATTTACAATCTGGTTCTAGTATATTTTGAGGCCATTCAACGGGTTTTCCTTCGAATAACAAGACGACATTTAATGGATGGCATATATGGCTGTAGCCATGCATTTTGATAGTATTAAACCGAAATCTAGTGCGAAAATCGAAGAAAAAATGGCAATACCATTATGGTATTCGTATCATGTGATTCGCAATGCTCATCGAAACGCTCGAAAGATCAAACGATTGAATATGATGAACGCACAATCAGGAATCAAAATGTGATGGTGGAAGCAAGAAGCACACACCCGCACACATCATCAATAGCAACAACAACAACAACAATGACGACGATAACGATGACAACAGAAAAAGTCCCCCCACAAACACCATTCGTAGTTGTTACCATCATTTTATGTGTAGAATGTTACATACAGTTAAATGGGCATTAGAATCGATTCGAATGGGAGCGACAAAACTAGAGAAAGAGAGAGAGAGAGAGAGAGCGCGCGATGTAGCGAAAAAAAGAAGTAACAGTTCCACTGATGACGCCATTTTGAGCAAAAAAATTCTCATTTGTTATGTATACCGAAAGTCAAACAGCCTGTGTGGCTACATGACTACAGTTTGAGTTCCTTGTATCAATTTGCTCTTTTTTTTCATTCGGCTTTCGCCCCGTCGCAATGTCCATTCGCAATGGAAATTCTATGAGAGTTCAGTTTACAATCTTTTCTATGTTTCAAATGGATGAAAAAAAAACAACGAAACTTGAACTCAACCATAATGTAATGGAGCCAAAGCAATTTAACAAACGAGGATCCAAAATCACGTTATAGAAACCATTTTACGGGAAAATCTGTATTTGATGTTGGGTGACTATCTCGGCAAAAAGCGCTCAAATGGTTATAGTTGTAAATGTTTATTACGGACTGTGGCTTGAAACTGGACACGAACACCGCATAAAAAAAGAGCATCAAGTAAACACAATATACTGTGAGTGAGTCAGTATCTCTATTTATTGGTTCGACCGCAATGGCCATTACGTAAGTACAGTTACAATGTACAAACCCATCCAATTGTCTTTTTTTTATGTGTTTTTCTTTCAATAGTAAAGAAGCAATCGTGTAATCGATACATATCTTATCCAAATGGAGTGGGTGGTGGTGTCTTTTTCTTTTGTTCAAATGGCAAAAGGTAATTGCCTAATGCCAATGGCATTGCCAAAATCTATCGATAAATAAATAGAAATTTGTGTTGCATTTACGATTGAAATGGTTGCTATATTTATTACACTAAAATCGAAACCAAATCGAACTAATGACATTCCATAAGTATTATTTTCCACACATATTTCCACATTTTTTCCATTGTGTTGAATCGTAATAGGACACAATTGAAATTGCAACAAACTGTCGCAAATCGAAAACCATTTGAAATGTGCAAACATTTAAAATGTTATTGGATTTGTGTTGATAAGAAATCTAGAGCGGCATTCTAAAAACCGATTTTTCGTTGTTAAAACATATTTATTAAACCATTTTTGTGTGTGTGTGTGTGTGTGTGTGTGTGTGTGTGTTGTATTCATTGCAAAAAATATTCAATGATTCGTTGTTAAGCAACATGATTTCGCCTATCAAATCCCATGTGTTTTATTCTTGGTTTTATTACAATTATTTGATATGGAAGCTTATGCATAAATGTATGAGAAATGAACATACAACTTGAAAATATTGCCTTTGCTCATTCGCTTGGTTTCCTTGCCCTCTTTTTTCGATGTGTGTGTGTGTGTGCATGAGGCGCGATGGCTTTCTTTTGCTGCCAACATCATGAGCATCTCAAAGCCACTTTTCCATGTCACGTTTGCGTTAAAATTCAAATGACTACCCGAATTCAGAACTCACCGATAAAGCAATACGTACAACAAATTACGAATGCTATGAACATGGCAGCAAAACGATAAATTACAATTTTTTCGCAAAATATCTCCCCAATACGAGTCTTGTTCAGTCACATCCGTGTATTCATCGTTCATCCAATTTTGCTTGGCTCCTCGATTTCGATTTGGTGGAAAATTTGCAGGCAATTTTTGTTGTTGTTTTGCTCTCTACCATTGATGGCTATACTCCAAGTGCAACGCAACCTTGCAAATAATGAAACACAAAAAAAAGAGAAAAAAGGTAGATGCAATCAAATTTAGTCGAGCATTTCATTTCGATTTTCTGGTAAATATTAATGCGGTATAATTGCTAATTCGGAGGTCACGAGCAAAAACTTTTTTTTCCATCGCTTACTCTTTTCTCAGTTAATTTGCGTGAAAACCACAACACTTTTTCCAAACAGAATACAACTTGTGTTGGATTCATCACCAAAATGTACAAATGAAAAATTCGGAAACATACTTTCCATCGATAGTTATTATTTTGATTCGTATACGTCTTGGCAGGATGATTCGATTCCATTTTGTATGAATATTATCCGTTGGAATGACCAAACATGGGAATGACTTCAAGTGCCAAAAGTTTGTCTTATGGATTTAAGCTTTTTATTACATCGCCAATCGACCGCACAATGCGAACTAAATATGACCGTAAAATTTTATTACATCATTTTCATAAAAGTCTTTCCGCACATTGTGTGTGTTTTTTTTTCTTTCTTCCAGCCAATCCAAGATGTTCCTTGTGAATAAATATGAAACATTTGCTTTCTCATGAATATTGTATATACAAGCTAAAAACTATGAAATTAACGAAATATCCGCATTGAAAAAACACAAAACCAAAACAGGAAAAATCCGTGAATAAAAAATCACGGAGCAGATCCAGTTATGTCTGTAAAGCGATGGAAGTGATCTTGTTGAATGTATAATTTGGACAAAACATGCAAACAAAAATACAAATGATGTACACAATTATAGATATTGTTATTATCATTGCCTCCTTTTCTCCGCACGCAATGATATTGTGGATTTTGTTAGACAAAAACATCAAATCATTAGTAGCGACGACTACATGTTTCATTTGCCATTTATTCCTAGTTCAATTGTTTACGAGGATCTTTTCCCGATTGAGAATGCTTGAAATCGGCACGCACATAAGTGCTTTCTTATGAGATTTTCCAACACAAGAGCCTTTTAGTACACCAATAAAGCTTATTTGACAACAGAAAACACTAGTGATGAAGAAATCTTTTGATTTGACCATATATCTTGAACATAAATGTGGCTACGAATAAAAGTGACGATTCAGAAGTGTGTTTTTGTTCAGGTACGTACCAGCAAAAGTGCAACAATAAAAAAAACTTCTTGCACCAACACAGATTTGTATGTCGCATGTTCAAATCGAAATTGATTAACTGCACTTTTTCGAATTACAAAAAAATGTTGGTGTTGTAATTTTGTGCGGCAAATTCCGGATATTCATTCACTCTGAATCACTCATACACTCAGATCGAAGAAATTTTTTGTTCTGCATGTAGTTTACCTTGATTATACCGAATTTAATTTCAAATTTAGAGAAATAAATCAACAGAAATACAACAATGTTTTCGAATCGTTACCTCTATCCAGTATGCATTGTACAAGCAGCGCCATCAAACGGCACGGTTACCATGAAATGTGGTAAATGTCTTCGATAGACTCAGTAATTCAAATGGAAACTAACTTCAGAGCACAACGAGGCAATCGGCGCTCTTTTTTTTTAGTAAGTAAGGTATTCAAACACTGACATAATTTCAGCATTCTGTTGACATTCAGTCAAAATACAATATTTGAATTGAAGAAAAATGTTGTCCGGAGAAAGCACGCCAGTATTTGTGAGTTGTTTTTACTTTTTTAGTGATTTTCTTGAAAACACATTTTAATTGAAATTTTTTCTAAATAGAAAATACACGATGATCTTTGCCATAAAATTGGCTTAACCGGCAAATGGGTGAACGAATCGGAGTTATCGGTGTATGCTTTTAGCAACAAAACATGGTAATTTTGTTTTAGAATAAAAATGTGACGATTTGTCAATACTAATCAAAAATTCGATTATTTTTTTTTTGGTGAAGTGATTCAGCCGATAAGCCAAGCGAACATGCTGGCAAACATCCAGTGAATATTCATCATTTGAAAACTAAATTCATATTTGATGAGCCAATTTTACGTGGTTTTTTGGCTGAAGCAAACAATATCTTCCAAGAAGTTCAAACATTGTCCAAGGCAAACGGATCGCAAAAAGATTTTTTGAATAAATCCCGTGCATATCGAAGTATTTTACGTGGTTGCTTGGAAAAACTACAAAAAGAAATCACCGTCGATCCCATTTACACCGACTACATGACCATTTTTTACTCGGTCGAATGTATTTGGCATTTGTGTGAAATATTTTTAATTGATCCATTGCCACCAAATCATCCAGTGCCACATTTGATTGAATGGATTCGTTTCCATTTTCCGGATGCCGAACAACGTGCCACGGCATTGCTATTTTTAAATCGAGGTGATGAACCAAACAAAGAGTATTTAGATGTGGTGAAATCGTTAATTGCCCAAGGTCATTTGGAAGTGGCCAAAGCCATTTTGCAAATGTATGGACGCAGTAATTTCAATGCATGTTTACAAATGACCGAAGAAATATTGCGTTCGGTGCCGATTTTTAGCGTGACTGGTGGAATGTCCATACAAAATTGGCGTTCGCAATGGCAATACTGGTTAACAGACACCGAATCCAAGATTCAAATGGGTTGCTTTGAATCTGAGCCCGAATTAAAGGAAATCGTTGAACTGGTCACCGGGAATGAAGCCGCATGGAATAAATTGGCCAGCCGATCATCATGTTGGTATGAATATTTTCCGGGATACTTGTTTTACACACATCCAAACTGTACGTATTATGAAATGAGCACATTGGCGGAAAAGTGGCTACAGCGATGGCAATATCAACAAAACCATACAAATGATAACGATACCAGCAATCTAAAGCATTTGGATCGCATTATTTTAAAAGTGATGCAAAATGACTTGCATCAAGTGCTGAGCGATATTCAAAATGTACATGATCAACAGTGGTTTGCAACACATCTAACTGATTTGCTATGGCACAGCCGAAAGTTGAACATTTTCAATGATGGAAGCAATGAAACCGGTGCAAGTCTACATAATTCACTGTTATTTGATTTTGGTGTGATGTTGATGTCACATGAATCATTCTGGTTATTTGGAATTGATTATTTAGAACAGTGTTCAATCGAAGGCAACGGAGCGATCGAACTATTTTTAACGAAGATGAATATTAAATCGGAAAAGAATGTGTTGAAGGTGTTGAATGTGGTTAGAGACAAGGGTTTGTTTGATGTTGAAAAGGAGCTGTGCCTGGTTCAGGCGAGAAAAAGTTTCAACAATGGACGCTATGGAAATGCACTCGAATGGGCATTACGTTCTCAAGACAGCACCTATGTTACGTCAATTGCCGATCTTCTTTTACGTCATTACACAAAAACTGGTGAAATTCTCTGCAAAGATGTGATTAAAAATGTCGGTGCAAAAAAATTCTTTTCACCACGATTAGTATTCTTGGCCAAGTACTGTGACTTTCAAGATCATCATCGAAAAAAAGAATATGCTGAAGCTGCTGAATTACTGATCGATTTACTTGATTCGAAAATTGTTCCAGCATACTTTTGGCCATCAATGTTTGCCGATGCATTTTCATTGTTGGAAGCGGCTGAACCAATTTTTTCATCAAAAGAAACACACAAAATTATGCACTATTTAGAAAACAATTTGATACCGTTGCTGGAGAATCTAAAGAAATCACTGACATCGGATGGCAATCCAAATCAAGACGCGATCGCACAATGGGAACCATTGTTAATGAAAGCTTCACATTTACAGAAATCAAAGGACAATGGCCATTCAGAAATGTCGGTCATCGGAAACATCAGTTTTATGATTAAAATTATACATTTGGCTTGCGTTCGCAATTTATCTCGGTCAATAATTCTTGAAAATACTGCTTGATACACAACGCATCAAAGTTTCTATCAAAGTATATAATGCTTTTCTTTCACAAAACCATAACACCTCTAAAATCGGAAAATCCATCTTCAAATGTTACAGCGCAAAACTACATTGACTGCATTGTTAATTCCACAAACGATGAATTGTTCAAATTACATTAAATACTATTTGAGATTTCATTTAAATTAGCTGTTTTTTTAAGAAATAATGTGAACCATTGATATGAATAAATAAAACATTCGTTTAAATATCGTTCTTTTCATTTAAAATGACGAAATAAATCAATTAGTAACCCCAAAAACAACCAGTGAAATTGCAAAAATTCCGCAATTTTTTTTTTTCAATTTTATATCAATTGAACACCATCCAAGCTGAAACCAGCTCTGAAATAGTCCCAAATTTACAGTGTGAAGTAAAGTTTTTCAGCTCGCCTGATGATGAAAGCATGGCTTTCGAAAACGTTTGCGAATAAAACGCAATTTTACATCAGAATAAGATGTTTGTTTACTTATTTATATCGTAACATTTTTGTTTAATTTTTTCAAAAAACGATAACCGAAGTGTTGTCAATAACTAGTATTAACTTAAATATAAATAGCTATTTCAAAACGTATGCTCTGTTACCCGATGCAATTCTATTGTAAGCAAACAGTATTGAAGTCAAGCGCCGGTTAGTAATTATATTCTAAATATTTGTTTTTTATTTTGCTTAAAGTTCGTTATTTCATCATAAATAAAAACACAACTCTTTTTTTTCATACTATCAGCAAAATGGTCAAGATGATGGCCATTAGAGACATTGCATTGAAAATAACCTCAAAAATAAACAGATGAAATTGAACTGTCACTTATGACATGAATATAATTGAAAAGCGCGGTTAAGAAGGTTCTAACAAACTAAATTGTCTACAAAAATCCGCTCAACAATTGAATTCCGTCTTGAAACCAAATATAAGAATATAAACAGAGATGATGTCTGACTTGAATTTAAGTCCTGATCAAGTGAATTGTTCATTTGTATCGGAAAAAGTGTCAAAGATTTGTTTTGTGCAGGAAAAATATAAACAAGCCGATATATTTGTAACGGGTGGTTGGGGTTCCCATGTAAATTCGATTGGTTTGTGGAAATTGGCCAAAGATGAACAATCAAATGATGAGAGTGAAGTCGATTATATGCCAAAATCAATATCAAAGATTCCGGTCGATGGTGATGTGAATGGTCTTGAGTTTCTCAGCCCCGAAACGATCGTTTGTTCAACTTCATCTAACAATGGTATGTAATTGCACCCTCAAACCGTATGCATTTACCCAAAAATATCTTTTTAAACAAAAAATTTGTATCTTTCATTATTTTCAGCACAATTATATTTTATTGACTTGAATCATGGCATCACAAACGAGAGTATTACGGTGAAGCATCAAATTGACCAATTGCATAAATATCAAGTGAATATACCAGCCGTTTGCAGTGGATTATCTGTTCATGAGACAAACATTGCAACAATTGGTGAAGATGGAAGGTAATTATTGAAGCAGTTTAGCCTCAAAGCGGATTTCATATTTTTTTGCCGCCCATTGACATTCATTTTATTTCGTAGCTTGAATGTTTTATCCAGCCAAGGACGTGTCGTTAAAGCATTTCCGCATGTTGATAGCTGTGCTCTGTCATCGGTCTCTTTCGTTAATCACAATGAGGTACTTAATATTCGCTTCTTAGGCTTTTCGGACGGGTACTGACTAGTTTTTTGTTCTTAAATTCAGATTTTAACTGGAAATCGAATTGGAATTATCAATGTGTTCGATGTGCGAAATAATGAAAATAAGGCCAGCACCAGTTTGATGATATCGACCGAGGATGACAAACGATCGAATTGTGTCACATGCATCACTTACCATCCAAATCAGAAACACATTGTAAGTTAACATGCTTCATCTGAACAAGAATTTTCCATTTTATTTGCAAACAAAATAATTAGATTGCTAATTGTTTAACAAAAAAAACAGGTATTATGTGGTAGCGAAGAGGGAACATTGACGATCTGGGACTTGCGACAGCCAAATTTTCCAGCATCGTATTATACCGTACATGAAAAGAGCTCGGTTAGTGATATTGCATTCCATCGCACCGATCCAACGAAATTGTTCACATCGTCTGAATCCGGTGAATTGTTCCAATGGAGTCACAAAGCTCAACAAATCACCGAAAGAATCGATGGCCAACTGACTGTAGTTGAAAATGAAAATATCAATCCATGGCTTTGTGGACAAAGAACTAAATCACGAATCAATGTAATCATACATATTCCATATGAATCGATGACATTTCAAATGAACTAAACACTATTTATTTATTTGCAGCTGGTTCGGCATTTGGAAGGTATTGGAAAAGCAATCAATTGTTTCGATACCAGTGGATCACGAGTGATTTGTGGATGTGACAATGAAGCCATTTACCTCATCAATAATGCTTAATTTAAGACAGTTTGTTTTTACTCGATTTTTTTTTTAAACAAAATTTGATAAACCATTCGCTATGAAATAAAATAAAAGAAATTTGATTAATAAATAACATCACCTTGTATTCTTTGGATATTTTTGGCCTTTCAACGGTTTATTAAACCAAACATTTAGAAACGGCTCTTTATACTACGAAGAGAATCTTGAATTTTGTGAAATAGTTGGTTGAAGCAACGAATTTTATGCCACATTTCTATTCATTAGACACAAAGAACGATATGAAGAAAAATATGAAGGAAAAGCTGCAGCTGCCACACTGCTCAAATCATAATGGTGTAAGTTCCAATCAAAAGAATAGATCAATTGATTTTTGTACATTTGTTTTATTCGCTTTTTCAAACTCAGATTTTCTCTTCTCATTTAGTTTAAAACACAACTTAATCGTAATGTTTTGAATGTGTCAGACTTAAAAATGCAAAAATATACCTGAATATAGCTTAATTCGCTTTAATGTCTCAATGATTTTATCGTTATTATTTCTTTTTGTTGATTTTTTTTTGTATGTATTTTATTTTTATACTCTTTTACAAAAAAAAATCCACAAAAATTTGATTAGATTGAATGAAGATACAATTTCATCTCCAAGAAAAAGCATCGTGAAAATTTATTTTACAGCACACAGATGCCTCGAATTCATTCAGATTGATCACCAAAATGCGGTGGTTGTTATTAGGGCTCTTATTATAAATAAGAGTAAAAATACTTGAGTTTCAGGTGCCTAATATTTTGTTTCTTTTTTTTCTCAAATTGGTTGCATATCTGATTGAATTCAATTAATTCTATGTGCGTGCATAACGAAATACTAGGCCGAAGAACGAAATTATAACTGGTTGATAGTTTTGTTTTCGTCTTGCTTTTCTGGGAGTTTATTTATAATATTTGTAACGTTAGAAAAATGTCATTAAAAAAAAAAAAAAAAAAAAACGAAGAAATTATTGAAAGGAACACATATTAACTGCGTATAATTTCCCTTCAATCGAAAATGAAGTGGATTTTGTTTAGTTGACACCGCGAAGTTCGACATCAAAGACCAATGTAGCACCACCTGGAATGACTGGTGGTGAGCCTTTGTTTCCGTATGCAGCATTTGCTGGGCATGTGATTCGTCGTTTTGAACCAACTTTCATGCCAGCAACACCAATATCCCAACCGCGAATCACTTCACCACGGCCCAAATGGAATTTAAATCCTTCGCCCGATTTCACGCTGTCGAATAAACTGTTGTTTGATTGCAAACGACCCTCATAGTAAACGGCCACTTTTTTGCCCGTTTTTGCTTCGGGACCCTTACCAACACGAATATCTTCAATGATTACACCGCTGGCCAATTGCTTTCGGCCCGGTTTTTGTTGCTGTTTATTTTGTTGGTTTTGTTGATTTTGTTGATTTTGTTGGTTCTTTTGCTTTTGTTCCTGTATGCCAAGTAGTATTTAAATAGAAAATATTTTTTAACATAATTTAGAGCAATCATAAATTGAAGACCTATAGGTATCGCTGAGTATATTTACCGGTTTTTCAGGTTTCTTCTGATTTTTTTGCTTCTGCTCTTTTACATCCTTCTTTGGCAATTTGCCATTGGTTAAACCATTTTGTTTGCCCTTTTCGAGCTTTGCCTGCTTGGCTGGTGGTGCTTCAATATCCTCCTCTTCATCCTCATCATCTTCATCGTCGTCGTCTTCATCATCATTGTCTTCATCTTCATCATCGTCATCATCTTCATCGTCACTATCTAAAATCGAAAAATCAAAACAATTGATGAAGATTTTCTCTTTGAATGGGATTCAAATTTAAAGTCACTTTAAAATCGCTCTTTAATTTGATGGCTCATACGGGTGCATTTCACTCTCAATTTATTTGTATGTGAGACCAACACCGTTTAACCTCAAGCGCTTATTTTTTCTGAATAAGTTAACTGATCATCTGAATAATCATTTGCTTACCTTCTTCATCTTCACCTTCTTCATCTTCGAGCTCTCCCTTGAGATCATCCAAGTCTAAATCTTCACTGTCGTCGTCATCTTCGGAAATAGTTTATAAATAAATTGTTTAAATATTTGTTGTTTAATTGATGAATTGTTTACAAAAAATTACACTAAAACTAATTACCTTCATCCTCATCAGACTCTAATTTCGTCATTTTGGCTGCTTTTTTGCCAGCTTTGAGCTCCTTTTGTTGTTTCTTGGATGATGCTGATTCTGGCATTTCAATATCTTCCTCCTCACTTTGAATCGAAATAAGAAGAAGGTGATTGTCAATTGCATCAAAAAATGTGTATGAAATCAAATCGTGATCATTTACCTTTCTTCTTCGCCCATTCCAAAATCACCGAAACCATCATCGTCAGGCAATAAATAGCCGTTCAAATGAACTGTACCAGTGCCTTTGCTAAAGAAAGCAACTGATTCACCTTCAGTGAATGTTAAATCTAAATTAACATGTGATGTGGTTTTTCCAACATTTGCAATCAAATGGTCTGTATCATCAATATTGACCCAAACTTGAACCACACCATCATTGCTAGCAAGTGTTGTAATATCCAATGTTGCTTGTGAAACATGGAAAGCCTTTGTAACTTGTTGCGAATAGCGTTTGTTTGTTTTCAAAACCAATCCTATCATAAAATTATACAAAAAACAAAAGACACGATTTATAGCCGATCACACAGATGATAGTAGCACAGCGACAAACGAATTAGGTTAAGTATGATCATTTCGATGCGGTAAACATGTACGAGACTTATGGAAATACGAATGCGATGGAATGTGTTCCACATGTGAGCGGAAAACAATGCGGAAAAATATAATATTCTCAAAAAGTAACGAATTTAATATTTGAATTGTTCAAAAAAAAAAAAAAAAATGCACGAATTTAATATGAACTACCGAAATAAAATACAATCCAAAAGAATTTTCATGCGATTTGGAATACAAAATCAGACAATACTATCAAATCCAAAAAAAAAAACACGTGTGTTTGTCTGAATCCGAATAGTTTTCAATATTTTAAACAATTTTAACTTACCCCAGAACATCTTTTTGCTTGTGAATTTTTCTGCACGTATTAAAATCAAGCGAAAATGATTGCAGTAAATGCGAAATACTATAAATTATAAATCAGAAACTGAAAACTCAAATGCAATTGCTTTGAATATAATTGCTTTGTGCTCTCCCCACGTTCGTTTAGCGGCTTTCGAAATATTGGAACCGTCTGTCTTTGGAATGAGGCGCGTGTGGTGTGTGTTGAACGACAACGACAGCGATAGCGGCAACTGAACGACAAAATGTCAACACACACACACACACACGAGCATTAGAGTATGTTCATTGGACGAACGTGCCCCAAATGAAAAATTTAAATGAACGCTGCCACAATTACACCAAAATAGAAAATATGATGTGAAAAAATGATGATTTAATTTCGGTTATTTGTTATGCCATTTTCATTATGCACCGGAATATTTAATGCAAAAATGTTGTTTTGATGTTGTTCATGTTGTTTGTTCCATAAATAGATGATCAATTCGTATTATTCATATTTTGTTGTGCACTATAAATGAGCATGATGATGACATGCTACAATTGAGCAAATGCTGTACAATAAAATTTCAAACGAAAAAAAAAACAAAAACCAAACGGAAAACATGAACATGGAAAAAGAGCAACACCAGCGAATATGGATTATAAATATTTATTAAACTCAAGTGGAAAAATTTTCTTTTTCCATACGTTCATTGCTGTTCATTTGATCACATCAACAGCAACAAAAATTCAACTTCATCAACTTATCCAAATTGAATCACATGGAAACATGCATGCAATTGATGGTAGTGAGATAGAAGTGCGAACAAGTGAGCCAAGCGAACGAGCGAGATGGACTGTACATAAATGTGAAAGTGTGGATGGATATATTCGTTTGCTGAGGGATTTCGATTGCATGCGCAAAACAGCGCATTTTCATATTTGTTTTCATGCGGTGCGAACGAAACGATTCGATACCGAATCGACCGTATGTGCGAGGAGAGCTAATGAGCGTGCCAACTGTAGCCATGTAGCCCATATATAGCCCCCCTCAATACACATCCACAAATCACACACATTCACAACACAAACAAGCGCGCGCCGAACATACGAACCGACAAGGATATTTTGTCCTGATTTTCCAACAGTGGTGGAAGACTGCTACAAAGCAGTTTATAAAACAAAACTGACCTGTGTACATATAGAAAAAAGGAACCTAGCAGCTCCTTAATGAAATTTTAGTTTTTCCAATGGAAAAACAAAGTCGTTAGAGCCAAACGAAATTCGGAAACCAAACAAGTATTACAAGAATTTTTGCTGCAATTAAAACCTCTAGTTTTTAAAATTCGATTTATAGATAGTGCGTGTACAAGTCAATTTCACATCTTCTCAGTCTTTTGAGAGGTGGAGATTTCAATAGAGATAGAGCGAAAAGAAAAGAGAATATGTTTGCGTTTTTTTTTCGGGAGAATCTTTACTAATTGCATAAACATTTGTGCGTAGTGAAAGTTTACTACATTTTGTGGTGGTTTGAATCAGTCCGGAAAGAAAACGAAGATTGCGAAACTCAAATTATCATTAATTTTCACGGTGTGAAGTATTTTTTTGTTTTAATGCTCAAAAGTGCTTCAGATTTTTCTTACAAGTAATATATAAACAAGAGGTGTCCATGGTGTGAATGAATTTCTAGCCATCAATGCTATTTGAAACATTTGTATTGTTTTCTACTTTACTGCTCCCCCATCAAACAAACACAAAATCCAAATCGATTGGAATCGCACATTCAATATGTTTCGTACCGAATGAAGGTAACCGTTTGAAACATGGATTGGATAAATAAGATTTATGTTTGGTTCAACTATCGTTGAAACGTATTCAAAGGACCTGTCTCGAAATCTCGTCAAATTACAATTATACGTTGTTGTGGTGTATACGTGTCGTTAAAGTTTCGGATGACTAAACCACAAAAGCAAAAGACTAATCACGTTGAGTGACACTATAAACGAACACTTAAGAACTGTGTATGTGCGCTACGAAACGCTACGAAACGTGTGTGTTTCGCTTTATTGTTTTCGTTCTGTTTTTTTTTTCGTTGTTTTTTGTTTTTTGATGCATGTTTGCTAAAAACATAAATACCTGAATTTCGAACCAATGACTGTGTGCATGATTAGCAGCAATTTCGGTGTGAAACGGTATCACGAAGTAGCAACAGTCATATAAAAGTGAGCATTTTGATTTTGGACATTTGGTGGTTTTGTTTGAATCATTTGCAAATTTCGACAGTTCCGAAACAATGATATTCATCGTTGGACTCAATAATCACAATAATCGTAAGTTAATTTCGTTTTTGTTATTTTTACGCAATGCGCTTATATGATGGTCGCCTTGTGCCACAAAAACGCAACAAAACGGACCACGGAAAGTGGTGTAATTTATTTAGTGGATACAAAGTGGATACAAAACTAAGAGAAACGTCTGCAGCTTGAATGCGTTGCATGCTAAATGCAATAGCATTGGGATTACATGACGAACTATGCGTTCGAATTTAAGACCACAATCACAAGCAATGATAGTTAAGTTGAAAAAGGATGAGAAACCTCGCTATTTGACCATTTCATCTACGTTGAGTTAGCCAAATCAGATCCACCATCATATACTTTTGTTTTAGTTTGGTTTGGTTTTTGTTGTTGTTGTTTTTAACGACGTTCGCATCGATTTTCCAATATTTTCGGTGGTATATTTCTTTGGGTCGGCTGAACAAGCGATGAACAAAAACAACAACAAAAAAATAATAACACACAATGTTGAACGAATCTGAAAGGATCATAAGCCCAGTGTATCGAGTGCGTGTTGAATTGAATGCGCGCATGTATTTGTGCAATCACACGGTGAATTACAAATTCAAAATTAAACCATGTGCTGTTTGTGTGTATCGTATTGAAAAAGTGAAAACAAGTGAAAAACATACACACACACACACACACACACACGAAACGAATACAATGAACATGAACTCTTTTGTTTGAAAGCGTTAAAAGCTTTTCTGTCCAATGTGACCTGCCACACGTTATGATTTATGAATAATAAATATGCCCAGAATATGAAATATCGCCTGTAAATGTGGTTGACATCATTCCGTCGATGGATTTGCCTTGTGTGCCATCGCACTGAAAGCCACATTGTTGTTCTAAAAAAAAAAATTGAAATGAACATAGAAACAAAAAGAAAAAAAAGAATGAACTAATCCCCGTGAATTCCATTCGAATTGTCCGATTAATAATTCCATACATTTGTTGTTGACGCTGTAATTTATTTTATTCATTCATTGATAAGGAAGTCCAAAATGATCTAATATTTTAAATTGTTCGACAATCACAACGTTGCAGGCGATTAAAGACACATTTCGTTTGAACTTCAATTTATTGATTAAGATAACAAATTATTTATATCGAAAAACATTTCAGGAATGCAAAAAAAAAAATAGCAAAATTCATAATGAAGGTTAGACAAATTTCATGTTAAATTATTGCTGAAATTTGCTGTGCATTAAAAACATAGATAGACAGTTTTTCCGTTGCATTGCAGCTTGCAGCTTGCAATTTGCTGATTGCCGCATTTAATCAGATCAACATAGATAAAGTTCAACGTACATCAATCCATGTTGGGATTTTTCATTCAAAATGGAATGTGCACTGCACGAATGCTGCATTTGCAACGTGAGCGCAATAGTGTTGACCTCCATACAACCTTTTTCGATGTATTTTACATGAAACGATGTCATTCGAATATTTTTGCCCCTTTTTCAAATCTCAAGCTGATTCAATTTTCACGGTTTTATCAATGGGAATCGAAATGGCAGACGAACGAAAGCTCGGTGTGTGTGTGTGTGTGTGTGTGTGTGTGTGCACTTATTGCATTGCATATATTACATTTACTGCTACGATTTTAACATTCTGCAAAGCATACAAAATACCAAATTTGAAACGTTAAAGCCCCAGCAACAACATATCAAATCTTTAAAAATTTCCATCTAACGATATATAGTTGTTGCGCGCGTGTGCGTGTGTGTGTTTGTGGTTTTTTCTGCTTCTTCACACGGATTACTATGGGCTGACAATAGCAGCCTATCTGAAAATAGCAGCTGAAAAAGGCTGATATTGCCTGAAAATAGCAGATATTGCAAAATAGCGGCTGAAAATAGCACATTTTTTCCAAATAAAACAATGGAATCTATTGATAGTCACACTGAATCTTTGAGATCTCACTGAGATCTCACTTGATATCTCAAGGATTCAGTGTGACTATCAATGGATTCCATTGTTTTATTTGGAAAATATCTGCTATTTTCAGCCGCTATTTTGCAATATCTGCTATTTTCAGCTGCTATTTTAGCCCATAGTAATCCCTGATTCTTCAATATGATCTGAGTTTCCTGGTTCCAAATTATTATACATGGATTCTGGCAACATTTGAACACCTAACAAGCAATATCGTTATATATATGAATCGTTGCATAAGATTTTGTATAAACACTCATCTAAATGAGGAGAAACAAGAAAACACACAATATTGAATGGTCAGCAATTATAAAAGCAAATTTGAAATTTTTTCGCGTGGTAAAATGAATATTCTTATCCAAACTAATGCTATGGCTGGCAACAAAAAATAAAACCATAACCTTTATTAATGAGTCTTGAGAAAATTAAGCATTACGAATTGTTTGCCATAGCAATGTGAATAATATGTAATTTTCAAAAGCTTTACCACCGAATAAAACCATCACGAGAAACAGCAAAATATGATGAGCACAAGCTCATGAAAACCATTTACTTGGATTTGAAATGAAAAATTTTTCGAACCAACAAAAACGGTACACATACACAGTGTTGAACATTAAAAGCTAGACAATTTTGTCAGAATTGCTTTTCATTATTTGCTATTAGCAAAAAAAAGAGCAAAAGTGTGCATTAAAGCAAAATTCCATCATCATTTATAATCGTAATCAATATATAAAAATATGATAATTTCTTAGATAGAGCGAGTTTGTGGTGTGTATGTGTGTGTGACCTGAAAGAGAGCAATGTATAAAATGGCCACATTTATCCATTCATTTTTTATGTATCCCGACACTTTTCAACACTCTTTAACATGAAAGAAGATTCATAAACTCGGTTCGTTCGTTGAATTAGTTCATTCGGTGGTCGTTCGCTGTTCGTTCATCTTCATGTCGCAATATTATATATACGTGTATGTGCAATATGCATTACAAACGAGGACAACAAAAATAAAGTGCATTTCCGTTGATATACCATTTCTGCTTAATAATGGCATCGCAAATGGGATGCGTCCTATCGCGCGCTTTCTCTCTCTCTCTTCTCTCTCTCTCTCTTCTCTCTCTCTCTCTCTCTCGCTCGCGTACTCTCTGTCTCTCTTTTTATTTCACACGATGCAAGCTTATGCCACTGACGTAAAACATTTCATCATGTTTGATGGTAGTCGTGCAATTTTTCCACCGAAATTCCACCATCTGAGTGCATCATGTCGTTGTGCTGGGATGCGAATACTAAGCACATCTTTCTCCCACTTTTCGAATTGAATGCGTATGCAATGAAAAAGGAGACGACACAAATGCACACATGCTTCCGCTATTGCGAGATAGAGAGAGAACCAGAGAGTGAAAGAGAGCGAATGAAAATGCATTTGTAAAAGTGATTTCATTGAGATATTATAAAACTATTGAATGGACATTGGATTGCATTCATGTTTTCGATTTGCGCCAACACCACTGTAAAATATCGGCAAAAAAAACATCAAGTGATTAACAGAGCTATGAAAACGAATGTGAAAATGGTGTTGGCCCTTTGATTCACAACAAATTATATAAATTTCTAAAATAGGTTGCCGTTTTTGTGCGTAATTTTCTTTGTTGAAGTGTTTTTGTTGTTGTTGTTGTTGTTGATTTTAGTTTTATCGTTATCCCATTTATATGATGATTTTGGAAATTTGTTAAGATGCAAGCGATTTAATGACATTTTATTTCCATTTTATTTTGATTTTTTTATTACAGTTGCTATGGAGAGTACAACTATCTTGGGAGCGATTTTGGGTCTAGTTGCATTGATGCTGGTATTTTTACTATATGTTAATCGCAGATGGTGTTTTCACACAACACCCGCATTTGCATGCTGTGATGAAAATTCATTACCATCAAAATACGTTCATAAAATGGGTAAGTCAATTGAAAAGTGCAACACAATACCAGTGCAAGTATTGAATGTGCTATGCGAACTTTGAAAACTCAAATAAAATTCAATTTAAAAGTTGTGTAATAAATTTTGTAAAAAAAAACGAAAAATTATAATGGGAACTGCAGTAACACTGCAACAATTTGAACAAGAATTTTAACTTGAAAAGAAGTATTTTGTTTGAAGAATCTATTACACCAATTTGCATTCAAATGGGCTACACAAAAATTACAACAACAACAAAACAATTGGTTTACCAATAGTTTGAAATATGATAAATTCATGTGTAATGTGTTTTGAGAGAGAGAGAGAGAGAAAAAAAAAATTTCCCCTCAATTTAGCAGCAATTATTGTGACATTTTTGGCTATTATCTAAATCGCTAATGGTTTTTACCACGAAATATTTCGATGGCATTATCTTATTATTATTTATTTTGACCACAAATCAACAAAATGGATGTGCAAACGCAACAGCTTTTGCAGACCAATAGTTGTTGGTTCCATTTGAATTCCGTCGACCATTAATATTCGAAGTTTCAATAGAATTAGTTATAAACTTGATATTCATTCACACTTGAAAATAATATAGTTTGGTTTCGAAACCACCCAGCAAATGTTGTTGAGCTCTATTGTATTGTCATTACGTGCAGTGCAGACGATTCTTTAATTAATCCAGCTGGGAAATGATGTGATATAAATCATCATCTATTAAATTTATATGCGGATTAAAAAAAACACGCGGATTTGGATGTGCTGTTGATGTTCACATAAACTTTATGTTTAAATTAGTATTCTTTTCGATGGTCAGTCGTCGAAAGTGTCCATAAATAGTCATATTTATGCCATTCAAGAAACTCTCATATTTATAAGTTTCATCGAAATATGCTTCCATGAATCATCTAGCAGTTGGATTGTTCTATTTTTGAATTGAAAATGTTTCATTTTGTTTGTGGTTTTTTCACAATAACAAAAACAAAAGCCATAGAAAATATGATAGCAACAATTACTATGACATTTGGTATATAAAAATAAATATCGTTTCAAACAATATTGTTCGGGGGAGAAATATGTTTGTTAAATTGGCTATTGATAAAGATAAAACGAAGGGTGAAATATCAACAATCAAACTCATGAAATAAAAATGACGACGACAACAACACACACGACGCTTAAATGATATATTAATTGAATGAGTTGCAATTTGTTGTTGATTTGCAATTGCATCAATCATTTATTGTTATTCTAATGAAAAAAAAGTGTGTTTTCGAACAGTTATATTTCAATTAGCAATTGTCACGCATCCAACATGAAATTTTAAATTAAAATGTTTTGAGAGAGAGAGAGAGAGAGAGAGAGAGAGAGAGAGAGAGAGAGAGAGAGAGAGAGAGAGAGAGAGAGAGAGAGAGAGAGAGAGAGAGAGAGAGAGGGAGAGAGAGAGAGAGAGAGAGAGAGAGAGAGAGAGAGAGAGAGAGAGAGAGACAAGAAAATAAAACTCATTACGTAACACCACAATACAGAGCATGCCATCATGAGGTAAATAAATTATTAATGACAAGCAACAAAAAACAAAACAGAAAATGAACGAACCAATTCGATGCAAAGTTCAAGCCGAGCCGAATGAAACATTTGTGCAATATATTAAGTTGTAACGCATTTTCCATTTTGATGCGATACGGCGGCTGTTTGCAGTTATTATTAGGTCAAACAAAGCACGTAAATAAATGGTATAACGTGGTGATATGAAAGTGCAGTGGTGATATTCGACACGCATGCTTTTCTCTCTCTCAATCACTCACTCGCTCGCCCATTCGTTGCTCCATCAATTCATGCACGAACTCTGTTTGTTTTTCAGTTTGATTTCCGCTTTAAATTGATAAACAAAAGTCTAAATAAAATTGAATGTGAGTTGATTCGTTTTATTTTCTTTTTATTTATTTGGTTTGTCAAACAACAGCACGTAAGCGTCCGCATGAAGGATACACCAGTTCGGATTCCGAAGAGGAGCTTTTACGTAGATTGCAAATGCAACAGTCGAGCAGCCTTCACAGTGGCCAATTGTCAAAATATGGTGCTGGACCGCTTAATGAGAATTTAAGCAGTTTGAAGCATATCACCGTTGCGACACACAGAGAACGTTTTAATGATCCATTAGGGGTGGCCGAACGTGGCAAAGTCGGTTTGCCACCATCGAGTAGTGAATGTAGTTCAAATAGTTCAGCTGATGCATCTGTTGAAAGTAATATGGGTATTTTGCATGGCGAACGAAAAGGTAATTGAAATTCAATTGCAACATTTTGTGTGGCACATTTTGTGTAAGTTTTCACATGAGTTAAAATTTATGGTGGCTTTTATTTCACACACACACAAACAAACAAACCAATTTGTTTTACTCTTGGGATAGATCGTCGACTGATTATGTTAGATGCAGCAAAATCATTTGATTCTAATTCGTCGTCAACGACCCTAAAGGAAACTAGAATAGATAATCGTATCGAATGTAGCAGTAGTTTACCATCCAAAAAATTCCAAAAAACGGCATTGCAGAGGCAAGATAGCATAGATCATTCGCAAAATATTAGTAATAATAATCAAGATGTGAGTAATTTGGACGTCCTTTTTTTATAACATCAATTGTCTCATCCGCCTGATTAATTTACGCAATTTTCTTTTGCTCCCCCCACACACACACACGCACGCACAAATCGCAGTGCATTGTGGTTCTATCGCAGGAACCACTTTTTGATACAAGCGATTTGGCATCATTAAAATCGGATATCGATTTAAATCGCCCACATTCGCCATCATCAACGATGGGCCGATACGGTAGCGTTGAAATTTCGTTATTATATGATGCACCAATGCGAAAGATGACTGTGCACGTTCTTCAAGCACGTGGCATCCCATGCAGAGATAAAGGTCAACCGACACATACACAAGTAAGGCGCCGTACTTTGTTTATTTTTATTTTCATTTTACTGTTTGTTAATTTCTAAATAAACGTGATATTCATAACGGTAATGCGTTTGTGAAATTGGTTTATTGGTTTATCGCATTTTATGAACACGTGCGTTTCCCACCCAGGTACGTCTTCTTATGTTACCGAGTAAAAAACAAAAACACAAAACGAAAATACGCACAGGAGAAAATCCACAATTTATTGAAAGCTTTCTATTGCACCGTGTCAACCCCGAAGAAGTCAATTCAATGGGTTTACGTGTTAGAGTTTATGGCTGTGAACGAATGCGACGAGAACGTTTAATTGGCGAATCGATAGTTAGTTTTGCAACAATTGATCTAGAACTGGAGACGAATTTGTGGTTACCATTGGAGCCTAGAGCCAATGCAACGGTAAACAAAACACAATTTACCAACAAAAAATACAAAAACGGCTCTCAATAAACCTTAATTTAATTCAATTCATTTCAGTTGAGTGGCTCGACAAGTGATTTGCTGAGTTTAGCTCGTTCGGATAGCACGGGATCAACGACATCCATGCAACATGGCGGTGTTCCAGAGCTATTGCTTGCACTTAGCTATAATGGTACAACTGGCCGTCTAACAGCTGAAATTGTTAAGGGTAGTCATTTTCGTAATGTAGCATTGAACAAAGCACCTGACACCTATGTGAAACTGGTGTTGGTTAGCAGCATGGGTCATGAAATGGCCAAAGCAAAAACATCAACACGAAGAGGTCAACCAAATCCATTATTCAAAGAATCATTTACATTCCAAGTAAGTGCAGTCAGGCTGCAGCCACTTTTCTATTCAACGAGGAAAAAACCCGTTTGAAGATGACTTTCTCTATGTGTATGGTTTGTTTTTCTCTCGAAATGTCAACAGGTAGCACTATTTCAATTAAACGATGTAACCCTGATGGTGTCCATTTATGCCAAACGAAATATGAAAAAGAATGAGATGGTGGGATGGTTTAGTCTTGGTTTGAACTCATCGGGGCCCGAAGAGATGGCACACTGGTTGGATATGCGAAAGACAACGCGCGGTGAACTATTGGCACGATGGCATGTGCTAGTTGATTCCTGATTTCAGTAGCTAGGACTCTCACCTCGGCGTCTCAGCATGAATCTCGGCGGCAGTTCCGATCAATCGAAGCAAAAGCGAAAGTCCAAGGAAAAACGACACAGTACCGTTGCCGTCGATCTGGAGCCGGGGTTTGAGTTCAATTTTGTGTGAATTTCAAATTTTGTGTAAAATTAACGACATTTTCCAACACAAACCAAATAACACACATTTCTTTTTAGCTAGGTTAATAATTTTGATTCGACTCAATAAAATTAGGCATACTTTTTGGATGCATTCAATTCGCTTTGAATCACCAACCGTGCAAATTAGTACGACAAAAATAAATTAGTACACACACACACACACACACACACACACACACACACACACAGACACATAGGGGAAGTGGGGGTAATTCGAGCCGGTGGGGTTTTTTGTCACTAGTGCTAATTGCGCCTCATGATGCCTCATATGTGGTAATATAAGGTTGACATTTGGTGTTGCCCTTCTCGAGATTTTTTTGTGGCTCTAATTACCCCCACTGGCTCGAGATACCTCCACTTCTCCTAAAAGGGGATTGAATTGCCTCACTTTGTTTGGATATATGGTCCAGCGTTTTCATGAACTGTCCTAATTTTGACAGCGGATTTTCTTTTTGGAAAACGAAAATTTAGCACAAACAGAACAAACATTTCGTCAAAGCTTTTTAATAACAAAATATTATAAATAAACTGAGTAGATTCGATAAATTGTTTCGATTTCAAATACCACATTCATTAGTCAGGATACAAAACCCGATTAACACAAACAGACAAAAAAAATTACCATAAGATCAATTCAGATAGAAAGAAAATTGCTTTTTTGTATTTTTCAAAACATTTAATAAACAAAGATAAAGAAAATAAAAACAACCAAACTAACCACACTTCGAAAGAGCCAATGCGTTTTGTCATTGTATCGGAATTGGCGTCATTTATGCGTTTATGGAATAAAATGCTCGTGTTTTTTGTTTTGTTTTTAAAATACAAAATGAAAGCTGCCACATTTCTAACTAGGCTACGTTTGATTCTGAAGTGTGAGATACAATGATTTATAGCGCGAAACGGTTAACTAAATTTATTTTATCTATTGACTGAGCTACCAAATTAAATCGAAATTCCGGTATTGTAGCGATGTAGATTCCAAAACATCTCGAAAAAAAATTTAGATCGTAGAATAGATATTGATTGTGGTGAACTGCAACCGATTATGATATAAACGAAGTGGTCAATAGATGGGATAACATGAGGCATGTTCTTTTGGAGAAACACGCATTCGAATCTAATCGGATGCAGCGAACAGCATCAACAATTTGAACATTTCAACTTAACAATTTACTGTTTAATGCGGTAACAACAAACCAAATAGAAAAACGCTTTGATACATTTGACATGTTGACAGAGAATCTAATCTCGTAGAGAATCATCTCAAAAATAATAATAATTTAGTAGTTTTCACTCAAACATTTTCTGTAGTTGAATAGAACAAACAAAAAACAACGTTTTTAAACATGCATTTTGCTGCATTGATTCATATTGAAGAGAAAACTTTTCAAGTCAAATAATTGTCAAAGCCAAACAAATTGGAATTCGAGGAATTTAACGACCAAATCGAGAATTTAAAAAAATCACACACAAACACAGAATAACGTTTCTCTTTCCACAACACATGGCAAACTTGGTAATTATAATCATGTATACTTCATTGAATAATATTGTTGTTGTAAATTAAGTAGTGGACAAACAAACAAAAAAACAGCAGCATTATTTTTCTCGAAATTAAAAACGGATAAATTTAATCTCATTGTGGGAAATTTTATGGTTCAGTTGAATTGATTTAATTTATGAGAAGCTTTATGAAATTGATTCAATGAATGGAGAATTAAAAAAAAAACAGTTAAAATAATGACGATTTATCTATTGATGGCCTTGTTTTGTCAGTATTGATGTGTGTGTGAGAGTGTCACACACATACGCAAACAAAAATCGCACAAAGACAATTTAATTACCTAATAAACAAATGGAATGACCAAATTACAAAAATGAATTTTGAGGATAAATTTTAATGAAGCATATCAAATGAAACGCATAACAAAATGATAAAAACGACGAGTTAAACAAGATATTTAGAAGAAGATGATGATGAAAAAAAATGCATATTAAATCAGTGCACGTGCCACACATACAACAACAACGATTGTTTCAGCATATATTTCATGATTTGATTCAATTCAGCGTTATTGTGTACTCATATGCACGTGAGAATTTTAGCCAAAGACATTTGAAATGATAAATGAAAATTATATTTTGCACTTTCTTGATAAGAAAAGAAAGTTTTAATTATATTATATTTAAAAAAACTTAAAAAAAAAACAAAAATGAAAAACCTTGAGAAAAAATAAAACTGGAAAGCTACTTTTGATAGTTTTTCTTTTCTTATTGGCTCTATATTGATAAGCCAAAGTTCAAAGCACAATTTCAAACAAATTAAATATAAAATTGACTAATTAGCGAGTAAGAGAATGGGAAACACTAAAGAATTTTTAATTTAAAACTATGAAAAACACAACAACAACTATTTCAACCGCATTAAACAATTTAGTTGTAAAATTTTGTCTGCCGAACAATTGAGCTTTAATGAAATTTCTCATTGAGAGAAACAGAGTTACGGCATCTATTGCAAATTCCTTGAAATTCAATCCCTCTAATTTCATCATTTGCTCATTAAATTGCGCCAGGCAAAAACATTTCAACCAGACGTTCTAGACACATTTCACTGAAAATTGTTTACTAATTCATTAATCTTAATTACGGTCAATAAAAAGTGAACGTCATTTTATGGCCTAAGTTTAGTGAACTTTGCCGTGCACTTCAATTTGTTTTTCTCTTGTAATTATATGATTACATTTCTGTTTTTTTTTTTTTTTTTTCAATTGAATCCACTGGATTTATCACGAATTTATTTTCCAAATTGTTTTTTTTTTCAGCAAGAACCGTTTTCTTAAGAAAGAAAATGAGCAAATCCTAAGTTAAATTCAAATTGAAACGGTTCCCTTGAGTTTGTGTAAATGGGATAAATGAATTTGAAGCTTGAAATATTAGACATTTTCTCTGCAAGAACTCTTCTACCTCTCATTCTCTCCCAATCAATTTAGTTACATTAATTCTTGAATGTTTTCGATGTTTTGACATTTCACATATTTAACTTATTTGTAATTTTTTTTCTTTCTCCAATCGCAAGCGTACAAAAAAAAACAAAATAACAAAAAAAAAGTTCAAAAAAAATATTGTTATATTGATTTATTTATAAATGACCCCAGTAAATTGTTTCTTATTCAAATTAGATATTTATCGCCCGTACTACATATGTACAGTGTACACGTCATGTGGGGCAATTCAAATAATGATATTTATTATAGAAATGTAAATGATGAATCAAATTTAAAATTGAGCAAACAAAAAAAACCACATACTCACACAAATACACTTCGAAACACACACACAAAAGTATTAGCCTTCTTCAATTCCAAAATGTGTCTTTTATTATTGACTCACTATTTCATTTAATGAAAAAATAAAAAAAAAACAAATCCACACTGTATCCATTCGAAATTGATGAATTACATCCGATGATGCGTTTGTTTAGAGCGATTAAGTTGATATGTTAACAAAAAAAAAATTAAAAAATAAATAGAGTTTCACCGACTTCTTAAGACTTGTTTTACGATAAAGGCAATGTGAAAATTCTATTTCTACATGCATTCAATATTTCCTCGTCATGATCGTGGTGAGTCGATAGACTCATTAAATTCACGTTCTTTATCCCTCGAGTTGTGCTAAAATTACACTAGAGCCATGAATTTATGTTACCTGAATGAAAAAAACAAACAAAAAAAAAACAAAACAAAAAACAACATGAATAAGTTATAATTACCGAAATCATAAACCCATGATAGTTTATTTCATTCAAGTGAATCAATTACAGAGCAAAACATGAAACATGCAAATTTGCGAAACAAATTACACAATCTAAATAAAAATGAAGAAAAAACAACAACAAATTCACATAAATAGTTTTTAGCAATGTTTGGAGTTTAAAAATAAGACGCAATGATTAATTAAAACACGTAATATTTATTTTGAATTTTGTACTAAAATTCAAAATTGTGTCACACCATCGATCGAGACGAGAGAAGGTTTGTTTTATTTTTTTTTCTGGCACTGACAAATACTTGCTTTTTTGCTTGATGCAGCAAACCAAATTAGCCGGATTTCATATCGAAGAAAGAACAAAAGAAAACACACACACACACAGCAACAACAAATGGATAAATTATTTGATTAAATGGAATCGTGAAAAAAATTTACTTTGATTCTATTCAATATTGTATGTGTATGTTGTCCACGAAAAAGGATTTTTTTGAATGTTTTTATTCAATTTTATTATAAATTATAAATCGTTAGATTTAAATGGAAACAAAACATTTTTTGCGAAATAAAAATTAATATGAAAAATCAAACTTGAAAAAAAAAGATGATGTTCGTTTAAATTTGTATTAGCTCTTTAAAATAAGTCCAATGCAAGGGGCAGATCACTTACAAGTAATTCATTTTTGGTCGGTAATTCTCCTGAAAACAGAAGTAATTCCAGTAATTCCAGCAATTCAAGTAATTATCTCATGATCCAAAGTAATTCGTACAAACTGAAGTGATACAAACGTCAACATTTGGCGGGTCAGTGCTTGACTTCACCAAAAATGAATTATAATAGTATACTATTCAGTTAACTAGGAGAGTTATTTCACAATGGAATGACATCATAATTCATCAAAAAGTAATTCACACAAATAAAGTAATTCCGAAGAATTCCATGGAATTCAATGTAAATCCTCTGTCCGAAAAAGTGATTCCTTGAGTGATTTGCCCTCAATGGTTTTTTTTTGATCCAATGGTTTTTTTTTTTAAATGAAGGTAACTTTCTCTTAATTTTTACACGGATCATAGTTGATGAATATTGAAGTTTCATTGACTAACAGAAACACCACAATTGCTCCAAAGCATGAGCTCAATTGAATGGCACCTCCTGCCCATTTCAGCGCTTTCGGATCGTAAGAGCGGAACAACTGTAGTATCGAGAGTTTGGTAAATGTTGCTAGTCCCGTGAATACTGTCCATACCGTTATCTGGATTGGAAAAATTGGAATTTGAATTAATTGAATTTGAAAAGTGCAAAAAGCCGAAATAAGTATACAATCAAGTAGTATCCAAATTGTGTTGTGTAAAATGGTGATGTAGGACTTTGTACTGCTGTTACCAATATATAGATGGCTAATAGAAAACCGGTTCCGAACAAAGTGGTTATATCGCTTACAATTGGCCGTGTAAAGTACAGGCTGAACAAACAACCCAAAGGATTGGCTATAGATGATAAAGTGGTTGACATATGATACGCAGACACTCCATATGATAAGCATGAATACGATTGAATGCCCGGCAGAAAGCTGTACATTAAAAACGATACTACACCAATAACAAACATAAGATAATAGAAAGTCGTGGACGAGATCGATGATCCATGTGCCGAAATGCTTTGATAGCCATTGGCATCGTTGCCACCATTTTCTGGCGGATTTTCAAATGTCACATGTTGTGTTGATGTAAGTTCCATTTTGCACAATTCCATTTTATTCATTAGAACAAATGCAATTATGCTTAGTACAAATATACCAAATATGAATAGAAAAAAAACACCCGGCTGAAATAATGGTTCAGATGATGTAGTAGATGTGACCGAAGTGGCAAATGTTGCATTGTTTTTGTCACATTGTACCGTACCAACACCCTGAATCAGTGACAAGAGGCTGGATATTAGCCCATTTAAACCTTGTCCAAACATGTAAGTTACCAAATAAATGCCACGAAATCGTCCCATGAATGGCATAAATAATACGGAACTTAAGCATCCAACAAAGGCAAACATAGCTGTGAATATAAGTAACGGTATGCTCCTTGATTGTCCACCAATAACAATAGTATCCTGACAATAGAATACCATCAAGAGAGCAGCCAACGTGCCGATTCCCAGAGTAAAGTAGATTAAATAAATATCATCAATTTTCACGGGGCACCATTTCACATAAATCATGTAAATCAATGATGCAATATTTCCGCATTGTGTTAAAATCACAATATACGACGGCAGATTCCATCCCTCTGGTAATGTTTGAACCAGTTGCGGTAATTGTAAGTATATGCCCGTTATTCCAATCCAAGCACTAACACCAAACATTATTACTAATAAATCCATGAAAATGTTTCGAGGTCGATGCGCTTCCATTGTTGGTTATGATAAAAATTTAGCCGCTTAAACTTCAAAATATCACAAAAGAAAATGTGTAACACATTAAATAATAAATAAAAATTGCGTATAACGAACCATACACATTAAATGCAAAGACAAAACTGTGATGATCCGTCATCGTTTGGATAGGAATTGTTAAGATGAACATTGTAAATTATGGTAGCCAGATAAGGAAGATAACAAATTATCATTCAATTTAAAGCCACAGCGAAATCTAAACGCAGAGATGTGTTTTGGTAAGTCGAAACAAAAATCATAACATCACGTTGATTGATCAACAAATGAATATGCAGATGAATGGCTTTGTCATCAGTAAAACCAACATTTTTATTGAAATGGTCTGGTCGTTTTATTATTAAAAAGATTTACACTTGTTTCGTTCACTTGCAATTACTTGACTATTTATTTGATAGTTGTGGTGATGGTTGTTGTTGTTTTTTTTACACAGTCGTATCATTTCCGTTGAGCTTAAGTGAAAAGTTTTTTCGATTATTTTTGGCCGGTTGGAATTTTCGTGGTGGATCCCATCGCAGGCACGCTGGGTCAACGGTTAATCTGGGTTGGCGGAATTGTGGCAGCAGCAAATGTTCTTGAACGGTTTTTTGTGACATACAGACAACATGTTGTCCTTTCCAGTATTTGACCATTTTCATGCTTTGTAACGTTGTAATGATATCCTCCTGTGTGATACCACTGATTTCGCTGAGCTCTCGTATTGACGGTGATGCGGTTCGGCTATCTTTCATGATATCGAGCAATGTGTACGCCCAATAGCTGCGATAACTCAATCGTCCCAAATCCGATAGTGGTTTTTCTGGACTGCCCAAAACACCTTCACGTTTTGACAACTCATAACTGAATCCAATGAGAAATTTACCGTAACCCTTTCGTTGATACGGTGGTAAAATTAAAATGCACGCCACATTATTTCCATCCGGTGATTCTTTTTCTTTTGAAAAATAGCCAACAATGTGATAACCATTACGATCGATTTCACATAAGACATAAAAATAAAATGGCTCCACATCAAAATACAGTGTTTTATGATCCAGGAAGAGTTTTGCCATCAAGCAAAGCGTTTGACAATAAATGGTTTGATCGCGGCCATCAATTTCAAATACAGAGATTACACCTTTCCTATAGATTTCATTGCCAGGCGGTGATCGTACTATGCATTCCCTCTGAAACGAATCCATAACAAAACAACAAATCGTATATTATTATTATTATGAATTTTTTGTAGCGTTATCAATTTGACATAACAATAATTCAAACTTACACAATGACGCCGGTATGTACTTTCATATTTCATATATTTGAGACAATATTCGCACACGTACAATGTTTTCACTTTGCCATATTCGTCGGGATACGGTGAAAAATACCAAGTGTCAATTTCAAATTTTCCTATGCGTAATGTATCAATGAATTTAACTTTGGTGATGCTTTCGTGCTCTTTTTCCAGTGCCGCCGTTGTTGGATCCATTTCTGAATACGGTTTTTGAACGTGATTAATTTCATCGTGACGTCGCTTTTGATTTCGTGTAATTTTTCGTTCGGAACTATCAACAATGCTGGATGTTTCACTTATTGGTGTGGTTTTGAAAAAATTGTTCAACGTTTTGACAGCGTTTGGTTTGACTGGATCAAGAGCCGGCGTACTGTTGAGACCTAAAAGAATATTCAGACGAATTTATTTTAGTCGACTATACAACTAGCGATGTTATCTTAAACATCAAATGGCACTCTCTCTCTGTCTGTCTCTCTCTCTCTCTCTTACTTTTACTATCGCCCGATGTATTGTCATCATCTTCGATTGTATTGGCCGATTGGATTTGGTCGACGGTCACCCATTGATCTAATCGTCGATTTAAGCCGGAATAATGCACATAGTATTCTTTTGTTTTGTCTTCGGTTTCACGCGCTTGAATGATAATTGCTTCATGTAATGTGCCATCAGGACGACGCACGGTATACGTTTGACCGATTTGAATGTCGCCTTCGGTTGCACCAGCTATTTGAACATTTGTACTTTCTGTAGCGGTCATTTTCACTTATTTCTGTTCAATTATTCCTCACATTAAAATACTGTCACACACAATGGAATCAAACACGGAAAAATCGGTGGTGAATTTATACACGGCCAATCACGTATGCGTATTAGAAATCTGTTTCTCTTTTCGTATGAAGCAAACAATGTGCCTAGTGCAACGAATACCGAATTGTTGTTTTTTTTTACGAATGACGCTTTTTTATGAATTGCATTTGCTAAACTGTCGCGTTTGCTCAGTACATGGCTGTCGCTCATGTTTCGGTTAGCTTTCAATAAACGTCACTATCGACATCAGCGCCCATTTTGTAATGCGATGTATGTAGTCATGGAACGCACTCCAAATTGGTCCATTCACATCACAATTTCGCAATATTTCGAATAATTTCGTTCGATATGAAGAAATATGTCCAAAAATCATTTGATAACTTTTCTGGGTAAAAAACAAGTCATTGTAAGATGTATAAAATTGTTTTTTATTTCTATCTAACATCATTTATTTCATCATTCATAATATACATCACATAACAATTCTACGTAAATCCACCATTCGATGAAATGAGAATAACATAAATGGCAATGCCATTAACAAGGCTTATAAGGAACAAAAATACGCGTATAATTAACTAAAACAAAACTAATAATTGAACCGATGAATGAGCTAATTTGATTGACTGTACCGACCCAAACTAATGAACGACCTTCCTGATATCGAAATATCGAGACAATGGAGATTTTCATGTAGTTTATAATGCATGTAAATATCGTCCATGAGGAAATCTGAAAAAGAGACATACACATTATGTTCAATGAATTGAATGCTATGAATTGAATTGAAATTCGAACGATTACTTACAATGAGAATATCACCAATCATCGAGTGCTGCAATGGTGGTGTTGGACTTTGTGTGGCAATGAAAAAGATATAAACAGCCAAAATTGATCCAATAAAACTGAGGAAACGAATGACACGTATTGAAGTGTGTGGCACAAACATTGCAATAAATCCAGCGCATGGATTTGCAATTGCAGCCAATGTAACTGAATAATGGTAAGTAACATTGCCGTATGGCATGCAAGAGTACGACATCAGACCTGGAAAAATGCCATTACCCAAACCGCTCAAACCAACCACAGCTGCCATCAAAAAGGCATAATTAAATGCCGACAAATGAAGTACATTTTCCGGTATATTTTGATCACGTTCATGACTCTCCTCCTTTTTATCATAATGATATTCGTTGCCGATTCCAATTGTTCCCGCGGCATATTCTTTTTTGCATACGCTCAAATTATTCAATAGAATAAATGCAATTGTGCTTAGCACCAAAATTGCAAAAACAAATACGAAATACAATTCAATGCCGAACAATGGTGGTGGTGTGTATTCGGTGTATTCCGTCGTGCCATTGGTTGAATTTGTTATTGGTATACATTCAGGTGGTCCACCGACACCTTGAATTAGCGCCAATACACTTGATAAGAAACCATTTAAACCCATGCCAAGCATGTATGACACGAGATAACATTCCCGGAATCGGCCCATGTATGGCATAAATAGCACCGAACTCAGACAACCGACCAATGCAAACATCAAGCAAAACAATAACAATGCCACACTATGTTGATTGCCATTCACTTCGGTCGTATGCTGATAAAAGAATGCCATACAAATTGCAGCAATGCATCCAATTAATAATGTAAAATAAATCAAAAGGCCATCATCGAGCTTCTTTGGTGAATATTTCTGATACAAAACGTAAGCGAATGAACCGATATTGGCACTTTGTACTGTGATTGCCATATACGATGGCAATGACCATCCTTCTGGTGCAGACGACACAAGCAATGGCAACTGCAGGTATGTTGATGTTACACCAATCCATGAGCTGATACCGAATAAAATGGCTAACGCGTCTACAAAAATGTTACGCTTCTTCAACTGCTGTATAATTGTATCGGTTGCATCCTGTACCATTGTAAATATTGACGATTGATATTTCTCCGCGTTAGTCTACAAATTAACACGAAATGTGTGTAAAAAAAAAAAACAAATAAAGCGAAATTAATATACAAACACCCTAATTATATTTAACAAGTTGATAAGAGACCGATTTAAGCGATAACATACTATCATACAATAGCATTTTGCTGTTCGCATTGTGATTTCTTACATTTTAAGCACGAGCTATCGAATTAATGAGGTCTTATTGGAACAAAAACAAAAATCAAATGGTTTTCTATGGAGTTTGGTCACAATCACTACACGAATACCAAACCGCTTTGTGGTTGCATCACGATTAAGACACCTCTAGTTTTAAAATGCTTTATATAGTGTTTAAATGCTTTATGCGTTTGTTTTATATCTTATCGAAATCTTATCGTACATGTGAATGAACAATTAAAATTCCAATAATTTTAGTCTAAGTTGTCCTTTCCAGTATTTGACCATTTTCTTGCTTTGTAACGTTGTAATGATATCCTCCTGTGTGAGACCACTGATTTCGCTGAGCTCTCGTATTGACGGTGATGCGGTTCGGCTATCTTTCATGATATCGAGCAATGTGTACGCCCAATAGCTGCGATAACTCAATCGTCCCAAATCCGATAGTGGTTTTTCTGGACTGCCCAAAACACCTTCACGTTTTGACAACTCATAACTGAATCCAATGAGAAATTTACCGTAACCCTTTCGTTGATACGGTGGTAAAATTAAAATGCACGCCACATTATTTCCATCCGGTGATTCTTTTTCTTTTGAAAAATAGCCAACAATGTGATAACCATTACGATCGATTTCACATAAGACATAAAAATAAAATGGCTCCACATCAAAATACAGTGTTTTATGATCCAGGAAGAGTTTTGCCATCAAGCAAAGCATTTGATTACGATCAATTTCAAATACAGAGATTACCTAGGGGTTAGACACGAGCTATCGGATTTAACAACACGACAGTTTACTCAAGAAAAATTCAAATGTTTTGAAAATGTTCAAAAGATCACAGTGGACGGCAGTCCACACGAGTGACGAAAGCACCTCTAGTGCGAAAAGTCTACTCAGTATATATACAGCAAGTTTCGAACTTTGTATCTATGAGTCCGAGCGTTTTGTGTCTCATAATATCTGGAAGGTCTTTGAAAATTAGCGCAAAAAAGTATACATATTCTAAATTTTACCAACCACAAGTGGAGATATCGCAGTGGGAAAATTTCGGCTAATTAGATTCTATATTTTTGAACCTGATATTTTATGATTCTACGCATTAATACGAATCCAACAACACCCCAACCTTTAAAATCGGACCATACGTTGAAAAGTGATGGCCATTTGAATTTTATTCGTGGCGCCTCCACCTATCAATTTATAATATTTTTTGGGTTTGTATGTCCGTACCATTGTCCGATTTTTTTCAAACTTTCAGGGATTGTAGTACATGAAAAACTAAGCAACTTTTGTTCTGGAAGTTTTTGATTTGGCCGCCATCTTGGCCTTGGCCTGCCTCTAAAGGCCAAAAAGTGACCACCATGGTCACAGCCACTGTGGCCGAACCACTTGACATTTCTCAATTTTAAATTTTCAAATTGGTAGGCCATTCTTGGCCAAAAACTGAAAAACGGACACTTTTTGGCCATTTTCTCTCCACTTGTTGGTCATTTGCTCGAAAATGGCCCAAGACTTTTGATTCATATTTTCAGGGTTATTGGCCCTAACCCTGGTCTAAAATAAGCCATATCGCATATATCCCACAAAATTCGTTTTTTTGAGATATTGGCATATTTATTCAAAATTCACCACAAAAACACCGAAAAATGTATTTTTTGGCACATATGCACTAATTTCGGGGATCAAATACTTGTAATAATATTTAATTCGATTTTTACAGCAAATTAAAAAGAGCCAAATTAAATTTTCATCCAAAGTAATCAGTATTTTCAATAAATTTTCACTCGTACAACGCAAAATAATAGCAAAAATTCGAAAATGCAAGACATTCATTGTCAATATTCAGTTTGTGGTTTCATTTAATATAATTTCAATAAGCGCACACATTGAAATTGCATGCATTGCCAAAATCTATGATATCAAATGAAAAACCTCTGAACGAAGTAAAAATCGAGTGACAAAAGCAAAACGCAAAATACAAAATTTGTGATATGAAATTTGTGCCGAAAAAAAGTTATTTGAATTTTGTAAACAATTTTTCAGTGCTTTAGTGCGTTCGGTGCGTTGCGATGTGTTTTCGATAGCCAAAAAAACACAATTTCAGCAACGCACCGAACGCTCTAATGAACTGAAAAATTGTTTACAAAATTCAAATAACTTTTTTTCGGCACAAATTTCATATCACAAATTTTGTATTTTGCGTTTTGCTTTTGTCACTCGATTTTTACTTCGTTCAGAGGTTTTTCATTTGATTTAGAAAGATCCACAAAGATTTGAAAAGATTCCAAATGATTTGACGTTTCTCGGACAGTTCCGCCATTTTGAATTCATTCAGATTTGAAAAGATTCACAAAGATTTAAAATGATTCGAAGTTTACACTTTTTTTGGGATCCATAAGGATTTGAAAAGATTCGAAAAGAATGAAAATAATTCAATGCTGAGCAGTTGGTGGCTACCCCCTAGGAGATTACACCTTTCCTATAGATTTCATTGCCAGGCGGTGATCGTACTATGCATTCCCTCTGAAACGAATCCATAACAAAACAACAAATCGTATATTATTATTATTATGAATTTTTTGTAGCGTTATCAATTTGACATAACAATAATTCAAACTTACACAATGACGCCGGTATGTACTTTCATATTTCATATATTTGAGACAATATTCGCACACGTACAATGTTTTCACTTTGCCATATTCGTCGGGATACGGTGAAAAATACCAAGTGTCAATTTCAAATTTTCCTATGCGTAATGTATCAATGAATTTAACTTTGGTGATGCTTTCGTGCTCTTTTTCCAGTGCCGCCGTTGTTGGATCCATTTCTGAATACGGTTTTTGAACGTGATTAATTTCATCGTGACGTCGCTTTTGATTTCGTGTAATTTTTCGTTCGGAACTATCAACAATGCTGGATGTTTCACTTATTGGTGTGGTTTTGAAAAAATTGTTCAACGTTTTGACAGCGTTTGGTTTGACTGGATCAAGAGCCGGCGTACTGTTGAGACCTAAAAGAATATTCAGACGAATTTATTTTAGTCGACTATACAACTAGCGATGTTATCTTAAACATCAAATGGCACTCTCTCTCTGTCTGTCTCTCTCTCTCTCTCTTACTTTTACTATCGCCCGATGTATTGTCATCATCTTCGATTGTATTGGCCGATTGGATTTGGTCGACGGTCACCCATTGATCTAATCGTCGATTTAAGCCGGAATAATGCACATAGTATTCTTTTGTTTTGTCTTCGGTTTCACGCGCTTGAATGATAATTGCTTCATGTAATGTGCCATCAGGACGACGCACGGTATACGTTTGACCGATTTGAATGTCGCCTTCGGTTGCACCAGCTATTTGAACATTTGTACTTTCTGTAGCGGTCATTTTCACTTATTTCTGTTCAATTATTCCTCACATTAAAATACTGTCACACACAATGGAATCAAACACGGAAAAATCGGTGGTGAATTTATACACGGCCAATCACGTATGCGTATTAGAAATCTGTTTCTCTTTTCGTATGAAGCAAACAATGTGCCTAGTGCAACGAATACCGAATTGTTGTTTTTTTTTACGAATGACGCTTTTTTATGAATTGCATTTGCTAAACTGTCGCGTTTGCTCAGTACATGGCTGTCGCTCATGTTTCGGTTAGCTTTCAATAAACGTCACTATCGACATCAGCGCCCATTTTGTAATGCGATGTATGTAGTCATGGAACGCACTCCAAATTGGTCCATTCACATCACAATTTCGCAATATTTCGAATAATTTCGTTCGATATGAAGAAATATGTCCAAAAATCATTTGATAACTTTTCTGGGTAAAAAACAAGTCATTGTAAGATGTATAAAATTGTTTTTTATTTCTATCTAACATCATTTATTTCATCATTCATAATATACATCACATAACAATTCTACGTAAATCCACCATTCGATGAAATGAGAATAACATAAATGGCAATGCCATTAACAAGGCTTATAAGGAACAAAAATACGCGTATAATTAACTAAAACAAAACTAATAATTGAACCGATGAATGAGCTAATTTGATTGACTGTACCGACCCAAACTAATGAACGACCTTCCTGATATCGAAATATCGAGACAATGGAGATTTTCATGTAGTTTATAATGCATGTAAATATCGTCCATGAGGAAATCTGAAAAAGAGACATACACATTATGTTCAATGAATTGAATGCTATGAATTGAATTGAAATTCGAACGATTACTTACAATGAGAATATCACCAATCATCGAGTGCTGCAATGGTGGTGTTGGACTTTGTGTGGCAATGAAAAAGATATAAACAGCCAAAATTGATCCAATAAAACTGAGGAAACGAATGACACGTATTGAAGTGTGTGGCACAAACATTGCAATAAATCCAGCGCATGGATTTGCAATTGCAGCCAATGTAACTGAATAATGGTAAGTAACATTGCCGTATGGCATGCAAGAGTACGACATCAGACCTGGAAAAATGCCATTACCCAAACCGCTCAAACCAACCACAGCTGCCATCAAAAAGGCATAATTAAATGCCGACAAATGAAGTACATTTTCCGGTATATTTTGATCACGTTCATGACTCTCCTCCTTTTTATCATAATGATATTCGTTGCCGATTCCAATTGTTCCCGCGGCATATTCTTTTTTGCATACGCTCAAATTATTCAATAGAATAAATGCAATTGTGCTTAGCACCAAAATTGCAAAAACAAATACGAAATACAATTCAATGCCGAACAATGGTGGTGGTGTGTATTCGGTGTATTCCGTCGTGCCATTGGTTGAATTTGTTATTGGTATACATTCAGGTGGTCCACCGACACCTTGAATTAGCGCCAATACACTTGATAAGAAACCATTTAAACCCATGCCAAGCATGTATGACACGAGATAACATTCCCGGAATCGGCCCATGTATGGCATAAATAGCACCGAACTCAGACAACCGACCAATGCAAACATCAAGCAAAACAATAACAATGCCACACTATGTTGATTGCCATTCACTTCGGTCGTATGCTGATAAAAGAATGCCATACAAATTGCAGCAATGCATCCAATTAATAATGTAAAATAAATCAAAAGGCCATCATCGAGCTTCTTTGGTGAATATTTCTGATACAAAACGTAAGCGAATGAACCGATATTGGCACTTTGTACTGTGATTGCCATATACGATGGCAATGACCATCCTTCTGGTGCAGACGACACAAGCAATGGCAACTGCAGGTATGTTGATGTTACACCAATCCATGAGCTGATACCGAATAAAATGGCTAACGCGTCTACAAAAATGTTACGCTTCTTCAGCGGCTGCTTAACTGTATCGGTTGCATCCTGTCCCATTTTAAATATTGACGATTGATATTTCTCCGCTTGACCCAGCAGCGTTGTTCTACAAATTAACACGAAATATGTGTAAAAAAAAAACAAATAAAGCGAAATTAATATACAAACACCCGAATTATATTTAACAAGTTGATAAGAGACCGATTTAAGCGATAACATACTATCATGCAATAGCATTTTTCTGTTCGCATTGTGATTTCTTACATT